>WEIT01040870.1:9239-187843 GCA_013389985.1 Dryoscopus gambensis
CTGAGGACAGATAATCCAGAGATGGTCCAGGGAGCATCAACAAGAGTTTACAGGGTTTTAGGGTGAAAGGAATAAAATGCAGTATAAACAGTCAAACTTGGGTGAAAAATCTCTTCGCAATGTTCTCTCCCAGGAATAAAACTCTTGGCTAAACAAGGATATCTCTCTGCATATAAAGAATGGCTAAGGATTAGGTAAAGAATGAAAAACAGCCCATATAGATTGTATGGTCTTCCTTTTGAATGAAAGCCTATGGGTGGGTTCTGAAGATGCACTTAAACCTGTCTGGACAGTCTTGCACAGAGTGGGACTTGGATAAGCTAATGAACAGCATTCAAGCCATTCAGGCCTAGAGACCAGGACCCCAAGTACTGAGAAATCAGAGAGGTGAGGGAAAGCCAGACTGACACTTCAGAATTATACTTGAGAACAACTCATGGGTTACAGTATCGATCCTGTAACCACAGCAAGACAGAAACAGTAAGGAGGTTTGTTCCCAGCAAATATCAGCTTCAGATATGCACTTTGCATACACATGTTTTGCTTTTCTCTAGGTTTTAGTTTTTCTTTTCTGATCTACAAGCCAACTTTGCTTACATAGCACAGGGAATGTTAACCAAAATGCAGTTAATAATCTCTTATTGTACTTTCATGAATCATGGATTTAAATCCAAGTTGAAACGTACATTCGCCGCCAGTATCTGTGGTGATCTGCTTCTCATGAAATTTGAACAGGAGTGTGGTAGCTCTTTCCCTTTACCTCGGTGAATGATGGGCTGTGGTGTCCATCATTTTGTATGTAACTCCCTGCTTCCTCAAATCTGTCCCTAACAGCTACTGAAAAAATACAAGGAGACTTTGCAGTAGGAATTTATACAGTAGTAAGTGGATGCTGCTTGCCATCTAAAGACAGGAAACCACATTTGCGATGCACATTGGGACAAAGTGCAAAGACATATCCAAGTTCCTTTGGGACAGGAAACTGCTATCCCCCGAATCCCGTCATCACAAAGAAGTTTGTATTCTCCACATATCACACACAGCTTCAGCAGGAACATCATATTAGAATTTCAAACCATCTCTGGTAGGGTGATGCCCCTGTCTTGCAGGTCTGACAAAAGTGTCTGAATTCCTTCTCAATCTACCCTGGGATGCTCAGACTAACTGAATTCATCATGCTGTGATTGAGTATTGCTATAAACCACAGATTTCTCATTAATTTTTCCTGAAAAAAATTGTTCAAGTATGAAAACTTAGTCGAAAAACAACATAAAGAAGTGCTTGCATTAAAAAAAAAATAAAAATCACAGAAAGAACACTTGTCTGTCTTTCCTTATAGTGTTGCTTGCTGTAATTCCTCACCTACTATAAACTCCTGATACAGTTTCAATCACAAATATACCTTGATGTAATTGCACTTAAGCCTTCTGAGAAAGTCTTGCATCTAAGTGCAAAAAAGATACTTTTAGGTGAAATGTTCTTTCATGTGACATTCTAACTACACTGTTACAGCTGATAAAACTACTCCAGATCCTGACCCTTCAAAGCTCTCCAGTAGGTAAAAAAATCATTTTACTCTTCCCACCTGGCTTTTCCAGAAGAAAGTCTTAACAGAAAATCTAGAGCACAAAGTAAAATATCATCACCTCTGTCTACAGTAGTAGAAACTAATGCACAGTGACTTATCTGCTGCTGTCTTCCACTGTTTTAGCTTGGCCAACCACACATTGAATCCAATTTGTGTTTGTACTCAAAGAATCAATAAATGGGAAAGAGCAAAGCAACATACTTGGGAAAGTTCACTGTTTAACTTGGGCTTGTTGCTTAACACCAATCAACCTGGTGTTCAGCATTCAACCTGACATATTTCTTACAGGCTGCAAACTGCAGACAAAACAGCTCTGTCCCCAGTCTTTTCCCTGTTGCATTTAAGCATTTTTACTTGTTTATTCTCTTCCTTTACTTTCTATGACAGGATAGAAAGGGCAAGCATACTTTTGGGAGTGAAGTCAGTAAGTGAAATAGAAAGGAAGTGGAACTGTAAAAACAAGAAATTGGTAAAGAGAAAGTTTCCTTTCAAAGAGCAAATGATCTGTTATTATACAAGAGATGAGGTCTCAAAATAAAGGGTAGAGAAATTAAATCTGGCACGGAGAATGAGGGTCCGCAAGTTCAGGCTCCCAGAGTGATGATGACCTATGCCTTTGGCCAATGAACTCCATAACCAGAAACTCTGATCTACTGTAAATTCCTCATGCCATCAGCAGGATGAATTGCCCAGCTTTCCTGGGAGGTGCTATGCTTAGTGCAGTCACTCTTTTAATCTGGTTCATCTCATAACTTGGCACTCTTGGCACTTGGTGTGCTCCTGACTTAAATGGAAAGGCTTAGGAAAAAATCCAAACCCGCTAATCCAGACATTACTGCACAGTGCCAGCTTGATATGGACACCTTCCTCAAAAGGGGTGGCTGGGTGACAGAAGCTGTCAGGGAGATAGCTGTATTAACTGCTAATAGGTGGGCAGTGGTCAAAGGTCAGATAGTAATGCCCAGAAATACAGAAATAAATACTGGTAATTTCAGACTGCTGATACTTTTGACTCCTTGTTCACAGTGTTCTTTAACCATTTATTCCACACACTGTCGATGACCCAAAATCTTTTTTGGGGGGAACACTACAAATCTTTATTTAGTCAGAAGTTGAGCTAGATGGTTTTAACTGGCTCTGGGATAGTATAAATTTCTTTGGAACTTTACATGAAGCCTTTTTTGGGGAACATACTTTCTCTCCTCCTTGTACACATATATGAATACTTAGAACAAGTGGTGACTTCCCTCTATGACAAGCTGCCCTCTCTAGTCATTTCCTTTGGGGAAGACAGTCTGTATGATCCTTCTAGGCTCAGCTGTCTCCACAAGCAAATCAGTCTTCCTTTCCTGAAGCAAAAAACAATTGCTGTGTGATGAACAAGGTCAGCCATTTCCTGCTCCACATATGGAGCCCTGCTGCAGCATCTTGTGTTTCTCTACAGCTGCCAGAAGAGCACTCTTCTGAAGAGTGCATCCTCATCTGGCACTGAACATAATCCTGACTCACCCTACCCCTTACACCCCATGAACAGGGATGCCCCATTCCTCACTTGGGCCAGAGAGAGTGTCCTTTAAAGCTCTGAACTGTAACTGAGACATTTGAAATATGCTGCGAATTCCTACTCCTCCTACAGACCTTTGCAGCTTTTAGCAGAATGAACTTGCTCCTTTTTCTTCAGATCTTCTTTTTTAAAAGAATAAAAACCTATTCAACAAATTACAGTTGCATTCTTCCTCGAAGTGGAGGAGTTGCTACTTTTTTTTCCCCTATATAAGTTTAACATGCTCAGCAGCTTCCTTTATTCAATATTAGCTGCATTTGCTCCATAGGCATGTCAAACATGAGCAGTACCTCCTCACAGATCAGGGATCTGGGTATGAGTTCTGCTTGGATAACAGATAAGAGTGCTCCTCCCACGGCAAGCAACAGCTACATTAAAAAATTCCACATTATAAAACTGTTCCTCACAGCCCTTGCATAAAATGCCTCAGCACACAAAAGAAAAACATTATCTTCTTTTGTACTTAAATCAGGTCTTGCAGTTGTGTGTGAAGTAGTTCTCCTGCATCTCATTTACCACGCAGCCCTGTCTCTTTTTAAGGCAATAAATTAGACTGGCTGTAGACGGGAGTCATGCATTGCTAGAATCAAGATTGTAGAATCTGCTTCTGCCTCTGTTCCTGATAAAATATATTCCTTCTGCTGGTTTTGCTCACATTTTCAGTTTCCCAGGAATTAGAAAGCCTTCATATGCAACCACCAGCTGTTTAAGAAACACAAATACAAAAAACCAAGCTGTTGCCTATTTTTTTCTGTACAGATGCAGATACCTAACAGAGTCCCTACCATCTTCTGCAGCCTGGTTTGCCTGTTGTGAGGTAATGGTACTACTTACATCCCTCCTTTCAGGGGACTTACCCCTGGAAAAATAAAACTGCCTGGAGACAAACCTAGTTGTGATCCGAATTCATCCATCTCTTCCATTTCTTCCTTCTGGCTCATGTAATTCCTCTCATTCCTCTCCCCCAAGCTCTTTTTGTCATCTTCTTCTTTTTTGTGTTTTGAGCTAGCTACTGGAAACAATCTTTATTCCTTTTGCGTTAGTAGCCAATTCCCGGTAACATGACGGATGACACAACTGGGAGTAAGACAGGCCTAAGGACTGAGAAGGTTTTGACTCCTTGCTTGTTACAGGATAGTCTTCAAACACAACTAACTCACTCAGAGAATGGCAGATTATTAAGATCAAGAAGGCTGATGCTCAGCTCTAATGAGTTGAGAATGCCAAAGGTTTTTTAATTAGAGGTTATTTATGTACATATAATAAATAGTTATGTCTTACTGATATTGCAGTAGAGGATCACCCCTGAAGTCAGACATTTAACAGATTAGTAAAACCACAAATAAATCTCTGTCACAGGAAGCAAGCATCTGGGATGGCATCAAGGAAAACAGCTGGAAGAACAGACAGAGGAGGCAATGGGAGCAAGGGCATTTTCTGCTGCATCAACACAGACTGCAATAGAATAATCAAAACAATTTCTAGTTATTACAGAGAGACAGCTGATACTTTAGGAAAATAGCATTATCAAAGGTGAATTTTGGCTGAAAATTCTGGAAAAGACAATGCTAAGTATAGCAATTGTATGCTAAGTAACTATACAGAGAGAATGTTGGTAATTGCTGTCTTACAGGAAACCAGTAGTTGAAAGCATGAAAGTTGCTTATGAGTTTAATCAGACCTTTGTGTTAGAGCTACCATGGAAACAAAGGACACACTGAGAATTCATTTCCTAATAAGTGGCTTGTAAATACTCTGAATAGAGGTAACTTGGTAGCTACATTTATTGGAAATGCAATCAGGACATACTAAATAGGGTGAAACATGGTAAATGTGGTACCATCAGAACAGATTACAGCTGGGTTTTGTCTTTTGGTTGTCCTGGGCTGACAGCACTGAGTTATTTTCAGGCAGAGCAGGGCAAGTGATTTCATAAAAGTTTCTGTGTTCATCCAACACAGATCAGTCCCTCAGAAATCATCTCACCTCTGGGAATGTGAAAGTAAGTGAGTCCATACAATAGCAGATCTTTGCTGTGGGTGATGCTATAATGAAGCAGTCTCAGAATAATTTCACAATCTCTCTGGCTATTAAGATAGGAAAGCACATGGCCCAAACAGTGTGACACCTAATTTCTCTCCATCTGGAAGCAGGTGTGCTATTAATTCTGAAATATGGCATTCACAACAGTCAGCGCACGATTGAATGCAAGAACAGCTGCTCTAAGATGACTCTCATTTATAGGAGGGCTGTGGAGGTTACTAGCAGAAATGAACTGTTGCTTACCTTTCAAAAAAACAATTTATGTGTGCAAGTTTCAGTCTTTGGGATGTTTAAGGTGTATATACTAGGCCTCTGGCTTTACTGGGAACTGGGGATTCATGGATAAGCAGAGGAAACTTCTGCTGTCTTTTCATGAATTTTGGGGCTGAATTTTATTGATCTGTACCAATTTTGGCATTGAAAAGTCAGTGGTTTAGAAAAGAAGTGCGCTCCCATAAATGTGCCACTGGAAAAGACTTGGCTTTTCAAGGATACTGCAGCCAACAAGCCCCACTGGTGCAAGAAGCTGCTCTGTCCACTCCACGAAGGGCTGTGCCATCCTTCAGCCAATGCTGAGCACCTCCCCAAGCATCTTCTGTCCCCACCTGCTGCACACATGCACAAACCAGATGCTTGGTGTGTTCTCATGTGGTCAGAAAGCTTAACTCTAAAGGAGAGAAGCATGGCTGTCATCTCCCACTTTGGCTGGCATGGCAGTAATCCATAATTCTGGGTGGAAGATGGGAGGAGCTCAATACGTGGCTGGGAAAGCTGCATGGGCAGGCTGTGAAACACAGAGCTTTTATGCTGGAAACAAAGGACACCAAAACAGCAGACTGAACTCTCTATGACTCCACTGCTGGTTTTACTGAAAGGAATAGTTTTTGCTTTAATTTGGATTCTTCAGGTATTATAATACAGTTAATTTTAAAATGTTTTTCTCAAAAATCTGAGTTTTAAAATTATATTAACTCTACTCAGAAGTGAAATAAGACCACAACATGCAGGTCTCTCACTAATAATTTCCATCCCTCCATTTACTTATTATCCCATTTGTAATGCAATCTGGAAGTCAGTTTCACACAGTGATCTCATCTCAGGCCCCCTTACTATGCAATCTGGACTAAACTAACTTTATATTTGTTTCTCTCCAGAGATCCTCAAACAATTTTCCTCAAGAGTTCTATACTTATGCTCACAAACTTTTTCTGCTGGGTCAAAAGCAAGTGGTCATATAAATTATATATTTGCCAGAGTTTTTCTTCAACATTTTTTTTGTCCTGATTGAGTCGTAGCTTGAAATTAACTTTGTTTGCAAGCTAAATCAGATAGGAGATTAATTAATTTCTGAATAAATTTCTGTTTACAGCCAGGTTAATGATTTCAAATTAAATCTTACAAGTAACCCTCAATCACCTCAAGGGTTAAAATACTATTTGTTTTACGACAAGCCACATGAATACTTCTATGCAGTCTCATCCTAATGGAGAGCACCTTAATCATATTTTCCTTTCTCCTTATTCTTTCGAGAAATGCTAAATGATGAGGGTTCAGTAAAAACGATTTCTCAGATCTTCCCATTGCATCCTTTACCATGCACAACTCACATAGTTTCATAGCGTAATTCTTTTTTGATCTTGAATGTCCTTTCAAAAATCACAAAATACAAGCTACCTGTACATTTTCAAATCACCATGAGGTAAGCTGCAAAGACACAAAACGCCATCAACCTTTGTTGGGGTTCATACATACACCTACCTCATGGTAAATGAGAACAAATGCACAGCTAGGGCAGAGCAGCTCAGCTACCAAAGGTCTGGTGCCAGCATCTCAAGGGCTTGGGTCTTCAGGGAATGAATGTGCTTCCATTCCTAGCTACCTTATTTCAAATGACCCTCAAACCTGGCCTGGGATGATATGTTCTGAAGTTTAACAATCTCGTGCTCAGTATAAGTGGTTCTGTCTTCTCCCCTTTGAACACCAGGGTGGGAAAGGTGGCTCAGGAATTTGAGCTGTGAGACCTGAAGTTAAGATGCGTTTGTTTTGGCAGTACCTCCAAGTATCTCCTATGTTAAGATGTCTCTTAAAAGAAGTGCTGAGTGCACTTGGAAAATGAGCTGTCCCCTGCAGTGGTGGGATCTCTGGGGCAGGGGCTGGCAGCTCTCCAAGTGTACCAGACCAATTTTTTCTTTCTCATCTCCACAACCTAAATGTATGAGGAAAAAAATCAGCAGAAGAGTGTGAGAAGGGAGGTAGTCTCCCAGCTGGGAGTGCAGGTACCACAACCACCCTACAGGCCCTACCCTTCCTCCATGCTACCAGCTGAGCGATGTTGATTCCACAAAAGGCGTTTCTCAAAACGCTCCATTTCTCAGCTCCTAGCTCTGTGCTCACCTGCTGCTGCGCCTTTTAAAACCTGTCCACTGAGTACATGCAGTGCATGTGCTCCCATTTGCTGGTCTTTCCTCTAGGACACCATGAACCCCCAGACACAGAGGCAGCACAATTTCAGTTATGCTGCTACTTCCTGTATCATTCCTGACATCTGGAAAACTCAGTTTTTAGAGCTTGCTGGTCTCATTTTTCTTAAGGATTATACTGCTCCATGCTCTGGTCATCTTCCAGGCCTATTACAAAGCTCACGAGAAACAAGAGACTTAATAACCTTGGCCCAACCCACTTGTCCCATCCTTATCTCATCAAAGGAGAGTTCTGGTGCAGTAGAAATCTGAGCGACACTATCTCATTCCTAACACATGCATGTACCTTTGAACATATGACACCACATTCCCTATCAATTAATGTTGCCTTTTTTCTTTTTTTTTTTTTAAGTTTTTAATTTTTATTGGTACATATTTTTTGTGTTATACCTTCTGGTTTTAGGTGGGGGTTCTTTCCTGATAAATGTGGAAACAGTAAAAGCCAGGTCCTGGCACACAAGAAGGTTCTCTGATTTTCAACATCGGGATGGAGAATTCAAGCTTCTTGCTTTGGCCTAATCTAAAGGCCACAGGGTGTCCTTTTGGGAAAATGAAGTCGGAAAGGACCTGATGTTTTAGTTCTTTGAGTGTTGAACACCCAGCTGAGGGAGAATAACATACTTTTTCTCCAGAAGAGTGCTGAAGGTCCCTGAGGGAGAGTTTCTGAGCCCCACAGACCACGACAGGCTGGGAAACAAAGAACTGGGAGAGAATAACTGTGACCAAGAAAACAATTTCTGATCCCAAGGACCTGCCCGGTTGCCCATGGGCTCTGTCACCTGGCAGGGCCCCAGCAGCTGCTGCTGTACTGCGCTGCAGCCTTTACGTGGCAGCAGAGCCCAGCTCAGCTCCGGCCACCATAACGGCAGCCACCGGCAAGGGGCCAAGCTCCAGCAGGACGGTCACCGCAGGGCTACACTGTGGGGGGCTTACAGCTCACTGTTTTAAGCACCAAATCAGTTAAGACCATTCTTCCAAAGGCAAGACAGCCGATATGATGGCTTTTTAAATAATGGCGGCAGAAACTTCAGGTCCTCCTATGAGGGATTTCAATGTTAGCAAGAGCAGAATGCAGCCACTGCTACCAGAGAGCAAATATGTCCCTAGTGACTGTATGCAGGGACGACAGCCTCCGAAAATCTCAGTCTTCAACTGAGTTAGCTCATTCACGCAGCATGGCAGGAGTGTGAAGGTGAGGCTATTCAGGCTACCCACTTGCCTACTCCATCACATAATTCCTATCTCCTTATCTCAACACACCATTCCAAATCCATGGATCTGCAGCTTCCAAAAGTACCTGAGGAACCTAATTTCTAAATGGCACTAAGGAAGCAAAAGCTGTGTGGCCAACTGCAGCTACGTCTACATGACCATTATTAACTCATACTCCAGTCTGGGCCTGACTTTGCAGTCCCATCAGAAGATCAAGCCTCATGCTAATATCTATTCTGCATGCAGAGCCACAAGTGCTGTGCAAGCCAGCTTTCCTCTGACTGAGCTTTCCTGCCTGAAAACCCACTAGGGCAGAAAAGCCTCTTGGCAAAATTTACTGACCCAGCCTACAGCACCATTTGGCTTCAGTGTCATCTTCAGCCCCCAGATAAAGTTATACTACAAGCACCAGATAAGGAATGGCAGTTGCTAAGAGAAAAACATTGCCATGATCTACACTTGGCAAACCTTTCCAAATACTGTTTCTAAGTGAGTAAATACGAAGAGATTTTTTAATTCAGTAGTAAACAAATCAAAGAATGCTTTTGGATTAATATCAGCTAAACTATTTGCCACATTTGCATAAAGTAAATGAATAGCTTAACCCTGCACTAATTCAGTTACTACACTTTATTGCATTATCTGTTTCTTTAGACATCTGAAAAATTATCAAAGCTGACATTTTGGAACATAGTGGTTTCAGGCTCCCTTCCTATATAAAAAGAAGCAGCCAGGAAATTTAAAACTTTTTTGGTTTTAAAGAATTAGAGCAAATTTCCAGTGTAGGCTGAATTGTAAAATCAAATTATCTTGAAACAAAAAATTACCAGGAACATTTAGGGGAAAAAAGAGTGTCCACAAACTCAAGTGTCAATTTTATTTAAAACATAAAATCATAGAACCCAGGCTTTCAAAATTATAGTGCTGAAAAATTCAGTTACAACATTAATGAAATAATAATAATAAAAAAGATTGAAGTAAGAAAATAGGTAGGGATTAAAAATGTCACAGTATGACATTTTGCAAAATACAAGAAAATAAGTTAAAGGTGATATTAGTGGCAGCAATGATTTTGAGTCTCCAAAGAGAGTTCATTAAACAATCTTTGCTGACATCTAAACTCACGTAAAAAGCAAAGGCATGGAAGGAGAACTGGATGACTCTCAGAACCTTAGACTTCCAATTAGGAAAACCTTACCAAGAAGAGACAGAAAAGGACTTTGATCAGAGTTGGAATGGGAGATCTGTTTGCAGATGTTAATTGAAATAAACTGTGCAAAAAACACTAAGGAAGGGAAATGTTTTCCTAGATGTGAATTCCTTATTGGTTAAAGAGTGTGCATTCATTTTGTTTTGGGCTTTTTCCAAGTAGATGTGCCAAATATGATAACAAACATTGCAACTGGGTAACAGCTAGGATCTAACAATCACAATGTGATCAGAGCAGAGATGCTGAAGTATTAAGCACAGCAAAACAACAAGCGAAACAAAGACTTCTACCTGAAGCAAATCTGAATCTGACAACAAGATAACCAGAATGAAATCTGACTTGCAGGTTTGCAGTCTACAGTAATAAGTGAGTAATTAAGAGACCAAGAAAGAAACAGACTTCTGATCTCACGGGGCAATACACAGAAGGGGAGAACATAGGTCAGGGTAGGAACATTGCACTGTATCTTAGCAAAGCTCCTCTGAAAGTAAATTTGGAGATGATCTGATAACTTTTCAAAATTGAAATATATATTTAGCTTTACTTTCACTGACATTTGCTACATTTGGTTTTCTTTTGAGGGAGTGAAGATGCATTGGTTGTTGAAACCAGTTTGCTGGAGAGCTCAGTGACTTGCTGAGGAGTCATGCTATACAGCAACCAAACTCGGAATTCAAAGCCTTGCCATAAATCCCCAAAATACTGTCAAGTTTTCACGTTTAACATCGAGGACATTTTCAGAGCAGCAAGAGAGATCTGAATTTGTAGTATAGTCCTGACTCTGCTAAAGTGATACTCCTGCACTGATAACAGCCCTTTACACTGAATTCTTTACTTTTCGTCTCAGCAATGACATTTGTGTCTTTTTATGTATATATATATATATATATATATAATTGCAACTCACCCCATCCCTAAGAAAGGACTTTATGTACCATTTCACTCAACAAATGTCTTCCTTTTAAGGCAGCAGGCAGCAGCCAAAACCAAGGGGCAGCAAAACCAACTCAGAGAGCACTCTTGGGGTCTCAGAAGAGGCACACAGTGAAGATACACGATGTCTCCTTTTTCCCATCCCCAAACTGACTTGACATCTTAGTTTACAAATGGCAAGCATAGCTCAAGCAGATGACTTTCGACTCACAGTCAAATGCACATGTTTTTAACAGAACTGCTCTGGCGAGTCACAGCTTGGAGATTTGAGGACCATGTGTTGCACGCCCACAAATTAGACAAGTTCAGGAATAGTATTTTTTTACCTATTTAAAAACACTGGGTAGAAATCAGACCATTTATAGTGTAATGTTGGAGAAGCCTCTAGGAGCGTATATATCAAGGAATTATTATGCAGATACCACAACCATTATTCAACAAAAAATTGGCAGCATCTACAGTATGAACCCTGTGTTTCTGAGGGGAGGAGGGAGTTATAAAAATTTATCAGAATGGTCTGGACACACATGAACTTTCTCTGCCACATTTATCATTTAATTTTCCTTTAAATGGGACTGGCAAGCTCTTTGACTAATGGAATGAACCAGAGATATGTTACAAAAGGTTTAATAAGGAGTTCTCTACAATTTTCCAGTTGTGTCAGCACAATGAGTCTGACTGCATCCAGCAAGAGGCATCTCTCAAACAAAATCCAGAGCTTCCACAGTCAAATTTACTCTCCTTGAGACCTTCCATAACCATCAGGCCGTGGCTTCTGACTCTCAGCTCACGAGGGTCTCTCTGCCACGGAGCTTGATGGGTGCTGCTGTCTATGGCTCCCTTATTCTCCAGCTGCAAGAGAGGCAGCACCAGATAAACCAGTCCATGGCCTCAGGCTGCTATCTGAGAAGGATGCTCATACTGCAGCAGCCCCTGAAGCAGTTCAAACAACAGCTGAGCACACCTTCTCTTCATCCTGTTAATGTGTAGTACATGCAGTTTTCAGCTTCAAAGGTAAGAATAAAGAAATTTCAGAGGTCACTTTTCCTTTATGGAATCACAGAACTGTTAATGTTGGAAAAGATAACATTATTCAGACCAACCATTAACCCAGCACCACTGTGTTCACTACAAAACCACATCCCCAAGTGCCACATCCACATGCCCTTTGAACGCTTTCAGGGGTGGTCATTCCACGTCTTCCCTGGGCAGCCTGTTCCAATGGTTGACAACTCTTTTAGTGAAGAATTTTTTCCTAATGTCTAATCTAAACCTCCCCTGGCACAGCTGAGGCTATTTTCTCTTGTCCTATCTCTTGTTACTTGTGAAGAGAGGCTGAAGTCCACCTGTCTCAGTTTCCTTTCATAGAGTTGTACAGAGTGATAAAGTTTCCCCAGAGCCTCCTTTTCTCCAGGGTAAACACCTCCAGCTCCCTCAGCTGCTCCTCATAGGACTTGTGCTCCAGACCCTTTTCCAGTTTCACCACCCTTCTCTGGACATGCTCCAGCACCTCAATGTCTTTCTTGTTGTAAGAAGCCATGATAAACCAGTTTTAAACCAATCACTTTCTTCACTTTGTGTTATATCTGGAGCAGTATCACGAAGAAAGTTGGATCCCATTCACTTGGAAATGAGTTTTTACCCTTCTGTTTAGCTCTAAAATTAATTTTGTCTTCCTTTAATCAGTGCTTCTATTTAGGGCATAATGATGTTCCCAACTTGCTATACTGCAAATTAAATATTTTTCTTATAGTATTAACAAACTAGAATCAGTACAGTAAAATTCAGCTATGCCACAGAGCCACAGACTGGAGTAGGTCAGCAGGAACCTCTCGAGACCATGCAGTCCAACTCTCCGCTCTAGGGAGGGTCATCTACAGCACACTGCTTGGGGCCACATCCAGTGGGGTTTTGAATAGCTCCAAGAATGGAGACACCACAGCTTCTCTCAGCAACCTGTGCCAGTGCTCGACCTCTCAGAGAAAAAAAGCTTTTTCTTATGCTTAAATCAAATTCTTCATATTTTGGTTTTGCCAACTGTCTCATCTGACTCTAGCTTCTTTAATTCCCCCATCATGTAGCTTATACACAGGGATAAGATCCCCCTGAGCTTTCTCCAGCTGTACAACCCCAGCTTTCTCAGCCTCTCCTCATACATTACAGGATCTATTTCTTAATCATCTGTGGTCTTTTGTTGGACTCACTCCAGTATGTCCATATCCCTCTTGTACTGGGGAGCCCAGTACTGGACCCAGCATTCCTGGTGTGCCTCACCAGTGCTGAGCAGAGGGAAGGATCATCTCCCCTGACCCGCTGGCAGCATTCCTCTGAGTGCAGCCTAGGAGGCTCTTGGCCTTCTTTGCCGTAAGAGCACCTTCCTAGCTCATGTCCACCACGACTTTACTGCCAAGCTGCTTTCCAGCAACCTGTCCAAGTGCAAGGGGTTATTCCTTCCCAGGCATTGGACTTTGCATTTCCCTTTGTCAAACTTCACTAGATTCCTGTTTGCCCACTCCTCCAGCCCACCCAGATCCCTCTAAGTGGTATTACACTCATGTGGTATATCGACCACTCCTTCCAATTTGGTATCATGTGCCAGTGTGTGAACAGGGCGTTGTCTCACCAGCAAGGTCAGCTGGTGTCCAGCTGGACTTTTTGCCACTGGTCACAACTCTCTGAGCTCAATATATCAGCCAATTTTCAGACCACTTTGCTGTCCACTTACCTAATCCACATTTCACCAGCTTGTAAACCACATTTCACCAGTTTGTCAAGGAGGATATTATGAGAGACACTGTCAAAAGCTTCACTAAAGTCAAAGCATACAACATCCACTGCTCTTCCCTCAACCTCCAGGGAAGTAATCTCACTGTAGAAGGTTATTGTGCTGATCAGGAATTGACCAACCCACTAAGGGCACTTTGTAAATCCATGCTGTCTACTCCTAATCACTGCCTTGTCCATATACTTAAGAAGAGCTTCCAACATTATTTGCTCTACCACCTGCTCAAGAGATTGAGAAGAGTCTGGCTGGCCTGTAGTTTTCCAGACTCTACTTCCTGCTATTCCTGAAGACAGAAATGAACCTCGTTTTCTCTAAGTCTGCAGAAACCTCCCCTGACTGACAGACAATCTCACTGGTCAGTGATGAATCCCAATCATGTCCCACGGACTTCTACTAGTTCAGTTTGTTCAAATATTCCCCGTCCTGATTCTCCTTCACAGAGGGTAGGTTGTCATTGCTCAAGACTTTCCCATTGATCTCAGATGCCTTGATTCCAGAACTCAAATATCATCAGTACAGACCAAGGCAAAGGATACATTAATTATCTTTGCCTTTTCCATGCCCTTTGTCACCTGGTCTCCTGCCCCATTCAGCATGTTTTCCCTACTCTTCCCTCTTTTACTAATGTGCCTGTAGAAGGCCTTTTTGCAGCCCTTCACACTCGCTGCCAGATCCAGTTCCAGATGTATCTTGGCTTTGTAACTCCACTCCTGCACACTTGGACAGTGTCTCTGTATTTGCACAATGAATGTTTCCCATATATAGCTACATGAGTTTACAACAAACTTATTTTTAAAAAAGCCAGGAACAGAATGAGATATTTCAAATTTTCATTCCAGTTCCACTGGGTCTTCAGTTCCACTCACCCGATCTGTAGCGCTCATCCCGTGACCCTGAGGACCTGCGACGGTGATACCGAGAGGAAGAGGACGGAGTGACAGGAGTTCGACGTTCTTGTGGTAACGCCTGGTCCACCCCTGCATTAATGAAAAAAAAACAAAACAGCTCATTCTGATTGAATTTTGGACAATTTACAGTGAGGAGGAGTTCAGCGTACACTACGAGTAGAAAATGAACATTCAGTGCCTAAAGCGCGTTGTGTCAATTGGTTACACACTACTTGCCTCCAGTCAGCTTTTCTGATGTGGCTATTTTCCTGATTCTAAAAAACCTTTTTTCCAGGGTCATGGACAACATAGAAAGAGCAAACAGACAGTAAGCTTGGCATTTTTTATTTACACAAACAGATGACTTTTAATAAAGTAGTATTTAGGAAATATTTTAATGATCTAATAAAGGCAGACACCATTGGAATGGATATTGAAACTTTCCTGCAAATTGGTTCCAAGGAAAACAGTGTGCATCATCTAAAACCTCATCTGGTTAGATGGTGTCAGCTGGTGACAACACAATACTAACCTGTGGAAACTATTCCTGAGGGAAGGGAACTACAGCAATATCTACAGTCACTTTCAGCTACCAATGGTCAGAAAGTAAACAATAACTGCACCAAACCAGGCTGAAAATAGTAACCAGTTCCAGCAAAACAACAAAAATAGCAGTGTAAACCTGCAGCATTTGAGTATGCTCAGATTAAACATCCAGTATTTTAAGATTCAAACCTTTTATTAGTCCCTTTCCCATAGTGAATTTGCTTTCTTTTTTTAAATAGTATTTTCTTGAAAGCTTCTTAAACTACAGTAGTAACATAACTGCAGCATCACATATAAACACTTCTAGAAACTGATGTTCCTTGACAGCTTCCAGAGAAGAGTGAAGGCAATGACGTAAGCAGGAAAGTTCAAACAAACAGTAGGAAAAGAAAGCAAACCTGCATCTGTAGTAGTGGCATGATATGGTGCCCTGCACTCTTCCAGAGAAGAACCTGAGCAGACAAGGCCAGCTGATGCATTTAGCTTTAAGCTAACAAAGCACAGAGCCTTGGGTGGGTTATGAACACACGTAAAGAACCAGGAGAACCCGACAAAATTAAATGGATTCTTTCCCACGCTTTTTGCCTTTTAAGAAGTAGTTACACACTATACGCAAGTGTAGGAACAGAAGTAAAATTGGCCCCTTGCACTTAGGGCTCAAATGTAGGACTAATAACTTGAAACTGGATTCAACAAAACAGTGCTTGGAAATATGCTCATATTTTTCAATTGAAACATAATGTACAAACTCTCCACTACTATTTCTGAACGGCTCAATGCCAGCTTATTGGAGAGGGATAAGAGTTTACATTTGTGGAAACAAGAATTTATATGTAGACTAGAGACCAACTGAAAATTCTGTGATTACTTCAATCAATCTCAGTTGGGTTTCAATGGACTCTTTAAAAAGCATCTTTTGAAAAAAGCTGGCATTGTATGCTTATTTCTTTGTGAAAATAAACTGCAGTCAAAATCCAGCTTGTCTCTTAATTCTTTGGATTATCAGCAATGTCAAGACAGCTTTGATTTTGTGGAGAAATGGCTGGTTGGCTAAAAAACATGCTTGGAGTAAAATCTCATAGGCGCCGAAAAGACAGAATGAATCCATAAATTTTCCTCTACTCAGATTGTGATTAATAATTCTCACTCTTAAATAAAATAAAATGTCTTCATTTAACTCCTCTGTCTCCCTACTATAGTACTGTATAATTTCACTTGCTCTCACTTTCCTTTATATTCTTTAAGTCAGGTGAACCTGACTTCTAAATCACTGAAATAATCAAAAGGAGTACTTTCTCCTCACTTTTATATTCAGAATTTTTCCTTCTTTATTTGGTCACCCTGAAAATGAGCAATATACATTTAATAATATTACTAATTTTGACTGAAATTTTTCCAAAAATTATGTTTCAGTCTGTATGAGATGCTAAGCACCATTACTCATCTCAGTCCTTATCTACATCATCAGGAATGAAATCATTTCTGGAAATCACATATATTCACAAAAATCCTAAAAAAACACACCCAAAAACTGTACACCTAACACTGATGCTGTGTGACAGGGGTTTTGCTAAGAAAGCAGTGCCACATTGCCCATGGCAAGTGACTTGTGTAGGGCAATGTCATGTGGAGAAAAACAAACAAAGATAATTGAGATGTTGCCACTGCAGTATAACATCATCATAATACTGGAAAAGGGATTAACTGCATCTTCCAAACGACAAAACCACATGCAATAGGCTTTAGAAACATCGAGGGGAAATTAAATTGTGAGGAAAAGCATCAGTTTCAGAGGTGCACACCTTCTGTAGGAGGGGGGTCTTCCAAGCAGACCTGAAAGCCATTGGACAAAATACATTCAAGCCTGTGGCTTCCTTCTCCTGGCTTAGTGACCGTGAGACACCTCAAGTGTCTCAGTCCCTTTTAGGCGGCTGTGGGCAGGGCACAAACATTCTTTTCCAGGGGTAAAATAAACAGTGCACATAAGGTAACATCAAACACTGACCCTGCCATGGCAGACAGCAGGACACCCAACTGGCCAGGCAGCACTGCTGCCCACAGCACCCCCTGACACTGCCAAGGGTTCTTCCCTACTCCAGCTCACTATGGTGATTGTGGTTTTACTACAGATACATAAGTCACTCCTAATCTTAAAACTGAGACACTTTAGCAAGTTTTATTTCCTTCTACTTTCTATACATGTGTTTGTTCTTTTAAGTAAGTCAGTTCTGACCCGGTGGGCGACATGAAGTTTCTTCATACAGTCAGGAAAGGGGGACCCTCAACTCATCATCCTGCACCAGTAGTCATTAAAGGCTATAGAAAACTAAATGAGAATATCAGAATGTCTTATGAGATCTGGGGGATCATTTGATGGCTTTACTTCCCACTTATCCATATATACAAAAAACAGTGAATAAACCCCTACCTGAGTGTGGAGCAGGACATGTGAACTTGGCTCACTGATAATACCAGTTAAGATGAGGAAGTTAATTATGTGCTCAAATACAGAGGAGAAGCTCTCCATCAGCCACCTGTGGGGACACCTCTTTGTATTATGTTCCTCTAAGGTGAAAAAACAGAAGGCACTGCCCCACTTTGGAGAGACAGCAAGTAACTGAATGACAGTTCTCTACTGAAGGGGCTGGAGCATGAATTAGCTGGATTTCCTGGACTCATATCTTGGCTTCCTGTGCACCCGCTGGCTCCCACAGCACCAGCAATGGTGTGAGACAAAGGACACAATAGCAAGAACCTACACACTGCCATTCCTGAGCGATGGGTGGGAGTAAAAGCCATGCAGAATAATGAGTACCATGAAATCAGTGAAGTGTTGCCACAAATAACAAAGCAGTGTTAACAGCTGAATTGTTCACCTCCACGAAGGCTCCAGCAGTATAGTGCAGTAACAAGAATATATTTTTTTTTCCCTTCTACTTCTGAACATAACTAAACCCAAAAAATTGATAGCTTTCACAGCCAGCACAAGGGTCCGTGAGTTAAGTGCTAATGTGTGTTCGAGTGCAGCTTCTCCCAGAGGAGTTCGTGAATTGGCTGCATAATGGCTTGAGAATCCATACTTGGATCGATTCCTAAATTTAAGGAGGTGGCAAAGCTCCCAATGAATGGCTTTCCCAAAAGAAAAGACAGTGTCATGCCAGTGTCCTGTGTGCAGACACACTCACAGTCACTGTCAAAGTGGCATCATTGTTAATAATGCCATGGTCTACCCCAGTCTTGCAGCTGAAGCAGGACTTTAACAGGTAAGTGTGATTAGCACTAGTGATTGACTTTTTGCAAACCATGAAGAATTTCAGCAAAATATATATGCCTGGAACACAGTTATTTTCTATGAGAGGCTGAGATATCAGTGCTTTATGGTCATCACATTACACACAGGCATCAGCAAGTGCACTGGAGCAAACAGATGTGGTCCTAATACAAGGTAAAGCTCCTAATGTGGGATTCAGCTTGCAGATTAAGACACCTATATTTAGGTGTCTACAAGAAGGTGCTTAAGATAAGCTCCCATTATGAAAAACAGAGACCTAGACCAGAACTCAGGATTGTAAACAAAGGTGTCAGATTTCTTTGCAGATGTTGTGGATTATGATACCCAGTTTGACCAGAATGTCATTGACCCCTTTAAGTCTTGTTTTCCATGTGCCCACTTTTGTGCAGATGCCTCCAGTACCACAGGAAGTCCTGAACAGTATCAGACACCCATCTTCAGGCAACTCCTTAAGTCAAAGGAAGCTTTGAGAGCTGTGCAAGTGGTCAGTGGAGGTATCTGCTTTGGAATAAACTGAAAAGCTCTTTGGGTTTCATCACCTAAATTAACTGTATCTCTTCACATAAAATATGGAAGCATAAATATAAGGTTCATAGGTATACAACTTTATGCAAATATATAAATCCACAAATCCTAATCTGCAAGCTGGATCCTGTCTTGACTGAATTTAGCTAAAAATGCAAGAGCCTCAGTAAAGCTATTTAAGCAATACCTCTGCAAGCTGGATAGCTTTGTTTTTAAGTGCATGGAAGGTACAAAACTGTCAGCTGGAAGCAGGTTTCACCTCTTTTTTTTTCCTTCTTTTTTTTCCTTCACTTCCTTGTTCCTCCTTTCTTTATTACTTCTTTTTGTAGCTAAATTGCAACACTATGTGCTGATAACATGGCAATAGCTGCATTGCCCTCTCCAACAGAGGACAATTGTTTCCTTAATGACAGCTGACAAGCTGCTTTGATGTATCTCTTATTCCTATGTCTGTGTCAAATTTTTGCATCTAAAAATATATAAAAGCTGAAACATCTAACTGACAAGAAATAGAAGGCATTCTTAGACACAGGCTGCACTTATTGTTCTAAAACTAACTTACAATGTGTGCCCCCAGGAGAGAGAGCTGTAGGATAAACCAAACAGTTAACCACCCAGGGCCAGTGGGAAGGAAGGCAAACAGTGCTTGCAGTGCAGTTTTAAGAAACAGTATTTACCTTCCCTTCACAGTCTTTCCTGAGCTTCTATGCAATGGCTGATGGCTCAGCTTTAAAAGTAAAGCCAGGTATGAACACACCGTGTATTCTGTAAACAGGCTAAATGTCACACCATCCCCATGGAACTCGTTACTTAGCATGGCATTTCACTCTTCCCATCAAATGTACAACTAAGTAATGAATTCACTGGATAAGCCAAGGGAGATTTAAAATGCAATACTTCTAACCACTTTCTGCTAGATAAATCTGGAAAAATGTTATTTCTGATTAGATTTGTTTAAATAAAAGTTTTTCCTTCACAGGTGAGCTTACTCTTCGTCCTGACTTAAAACAATGAACATACTTCAAATAGATCTTCTTTCCTTATTACAATTTCAATTTTGCTTTCCAGCATTTCCTTGAAAGGTTTAGCTTTCAGTTTAAGTCTAGCATGGGTATCATGGGCTTCTTTTTTCTCTCCTTTATCCTCGTGATGTGCCCATCACATTACTGCTCCAGTGCACAAGTCCTTTTTGGTTTCCATTTTTCTTTAGACAGTCCCACAGCTGCAGTGTACCATTTGAAGATTCTTTTAGGAGAATATGTAAAAGAAGACTGCCTATTCACAAAGCAAACACATTCCCCAAAGGGCTGGTCAACTCACACGGCAGACAAATTTGGGCAGCATTATGAATTCCCGCAGTTTCTCATTTTGACAGTGGCAACAAGCTCTTCAAACACCTCCATGGGCTCCACCTCCTCTGCTCCAGCACTGGTTAAGCTTTAAGTCCCTCAGTGGTGTTCTTCCTTTCTACAATCTACCATTCACCTCTGGCTGAGACATCTTTCCTCACCCATTTGTCATATTTTAGACCAACACTTCCACGTTTCCTCCTATGCTCTTACGTTCTGCAGATGTTCTCCAGGAACATCAACAGGTATTTCCTTGGAAATCTTCAAAGTCTTTGAGAAACACACCAATTCTGATAAAAAGAGTTACTAAGTATATTTAGAGTTACTAAATATCAGAGTGTACTAAAAATATCCTTCCCCCAAAAAAATCACACCGAGTGCTGAAATCACTACGTGCATTACTAGCTGATTGCGTCATGTACTCATTTCTTCCCTTGCAACCACTTTTTTGCCTTATTATTAGTCTGAAAGTGAAGGATGGTATTTTTTGCTCTGTGTTTGAACAAGGTTTACTATTATGAGTTCTTGGTACAGAATAGGAAATAAAGATGCCATCAAAACCCAAAGAATGATAAAATGGTAACTGGACTCCCAGTCATGGTGGCAAAACCAAAACAGTAACCATCATACTTTAAGTGATGGCCTCAAGAGGTATTTCTCAGAGGCTCTCAGTACCTTCTTTTTTATCCAAACTAAGCTCTGCAGGCATCCACCAATTCAAAACCATTTTTTAAACCCATGACTTACTCAGCATTTGTCTATGTACTATAGTTTCTCATCTGTGAAACATCTGTCGCACTGTTTCAGGGATGTGCCCACGTGCTGTGCAACGCTTATGCCTTTCATTAGATCCATGTTCTCAACACACTTTGAAATGCCCCATCGTGGTTATCCCTTGGTAAGATCTTTGAGAATTCGGAAGGCAGTTGTGATAGGAATACTTGTTACTATTAATAAAATGAATACATGAGAGTATTTTTTCAGAATCAAGTTTTGTTTAAACATTTCCTTGCAATCTTTGCAATCCAAATAATGTTGGAATACAAATAATGTCTGTGGAAGGACAAATGAAATTGTAATCACCAAGTTTACTTGGAGTGCCTTAAGACACAGCAGCAGGAATAGTTGAAAGTGAAGGCATGCACACATGCACACAGAAGGTATGCAAATATATGCACAGATAACAGATATATATTAATATATGTGTCATGCTAATAAGACAGGCTGTGGAAATTGGTTCCTGCAATTCTACAGAAAACTGTCTTTTCGTAAGGCAAAGGGATTTTCTGTGCAAATGTATTATCTCCTCTGCCCTGCATAGCTTGAAATGTTCCCAAGCTGGTGCTGTTGGGGCTCCAGCAGCAGGAGGTGCAGGGATCTGTCTCTAGGCCTGTGAAAGGAGCAGCAGGTGCCTTTTAAGCACCACATCTCACAGATTTATTAACCATAATAAATAAAGCACTGATGACTGGTCCACATGGTTACACTACAAATAGAGCTACACTGGTGGTACCAATGATGGGAAATTACAGAAAGCAATCTAGTGGAGACACAGCACTTGATTAAGAGAGAATGAACCACCCATGTCTAAGCTGTTAGAAGCAATGCTTAATTGATAACAACATTGTCTCTGTTCTGTGAATGAATAATCAAATTTCCTGGCAAAAGACTGGAAGCAAATTGGGCAAAACCACAGCTTATGGCAAATGCAGGTAATTTAGTTTTTTTTCTTCTAGGGAGGGTTTCTCTTAAGAGTGTGCATGCAGCTGTCCACGTTATCTTACCCAGAACTGACTGATTGAATCAAGATAAAATTCCAAAAGTTATTCTGAAATAAATCCCTGTTTAAGTGGTTACTTCAGCCTTGGCTGTCATGGCTCCTCTACAGAGGCAGTAAGAGAAAGGTCACTGCACAAGAGGGACTGGGATATATGTACAGATATAAAGGTCTGGATTCACTATTATTTTTAGATGTCTGACACACAGGCACGCTAAGAAAAGAAAAACTACTCTGCACACAGAACATCTCCAGCCACAAACTCACATCCTGAGAAAGCATCTTGAGGAAACAAAGCTGTACTTTTGTCTCCCTGACTTAAAGCAGGTGGGGATTTAATGGGAAAGAAAAAGGGGGCTCCCCCCATCCCTTCTCCCATTAACACTGCCAAATGCAGCATATCCGTTCCGGATTTCTGGATGTTCGACAGCCCGGCTGGAACAGTACAAATGTCCTTTGCGTATGTGCAGTCTGTGCAGCATCTGGATGTGTCAGACCCGCTGTGCATGCACTGCGGAGTCAGCCTGCAGATGTGCAGTGGATCTGGCACATCCCCTGTTTTTCACTACAAGTTTGCTGTACAGCATGTGACAATATGCTCTCTGGGACTGTCCTGTCAGAAACAGGGAGTCTAAGAGCCAGCTCCTGCATCACCTGGAGGAGTATCAACCACATGCTTGCCTGGCTTTACTTTTCATTAATCCCACTCCTGAAAAGAAACAGTTCTCCCTTTCTAAAATGACAGCATCCCAATAAGCATGACAAAAAGACCACAGATGTACGTGTGTTCAGATATGTCTACAGTCCTTATTCTGGTGACATTTATCACATGGTTTGATATCATTAACACTGTTAAACCTGAAATTGCAATTTACATTAAATCCTTCTCGTTTTGCAAAAAATCTCAGCCAGAGGAAGTTAACCTTGTCAGACTGAGGGAACCTGACCTAGAGCAGCCCTGCGTAAGAGGAGAAATACAAACACAGTCAGAATCCAATATAGATCTCCTCCATGGCATTACAGCAAATTGGTTTGAAAATGAGTGGAGAAGGGTTTCTGAAATAGATAATCCTTTTACAGGTATGTCTTGCCCCGAGACAAGAACTACAAATCTTATCTTCCCTCCAGCCATCTCTTACACCATGTCTGGACTGCCTGTGCAAGTGTGGACAAGCATGCGGGCAAGAGTGTGCTGTCCTCCATGTGCCCACATGGTTGGCAAGAGAAAATCTGGTGTCTTGAGGGGCTGTGGATCCTCTGCAGCCTTGCTACAAATGCAGGGATAAAGCAGAATGCCTGCCATCAGCCACAGGTCCTGCCAGAGGGATGGGTACCAGGGAAGGGCAGAGTTCTACAGGCATGGCTGGAGTCATACCTTGTGAGTCCACGCTGCAGAGATTTAGCCCTGCAGAATGTTCTTCCTTCAGCCTGCTCTACCAGCCTGATGCCTGTTCCTAGAAGTCAGTCTGCTTCTGAATGTCTTGGATGTGAGCAGAGCTTAGGAAGAGATCTCTACTTGAAAATACTACAGAACTAGAGGTACTTAGATTTTTACAGCTTCCTCCGGAATCTGGTGAGCTTGGGCCTGTTTAGAGCTCTGTAAAAAGGCAGTGCCAAAAAGGGAATTAGGAACACATGCCTTCCTGTTCTTCATCAGCTTATTGTACGCAACCTCCTCCAAAGCATCCATGGTATGGAAGCTAGAGAAGTGCTAATATGTTCAAATGTTACTAAGAAGAGCTATTCCTTCTCCCTTCCCATCACTTCACTCTTAGGCAGACGAAGTCAGCAACGGCCTTCCAGATGTCATCCTTTGGTTGTCCTGCCTTGCAGCTGGCAGCCCCATGTCCATCCTACTGATGTAGGTGTCTAACAGAGGCTTCCAGATGAGGCACAATATTATACAGATATGGACTGGAAAAGATACATTCATCGTGCTCACCAAAACGAAAATAAAAGAGAGGCCGGTTTCCTGCTGTGCTGGCTGCTCTCTCTCTAGCGGCCGCTTCCCGGATGTCACAGACACCAATGTTGGCAGTGCGGAGCATTCTTCTGGCAGCTCCTTCACTGTGTTGCAGTCTACACCGTACCGCGGCAGCTCCATTCGCTGCTGTAACAAGTTGAAAAAAACTAATTAATTCACGTCTAGTTTTTTTACATTTGTTACAGCAACGAGTGGAGCTGCTGCCCCCATGCAGTAGAGCACACACGCACACGCACGCACAGACACCACAGGACACCCACGGAGCCAACGCGGGTCGATGATCCACTCTGCCAACATGGGCGTTAGGAATGTTAGCAAAGGTGCAGCGGGACGACTGGGTGTCCCAGCAGAGGGAAAATGCCTTTGGATTTCCTTTAGTTTGTTGAACGCAGTCACAGAATGCAAATCCCTGCCCTTTCCCAATGCCTCCTATCCCAGCAAAAGTCATGTCTGTTTCCATACTGGTTTAAAATATCTCTAAAACCTCTATTCCCTTATAACACCAGGATGCGAGTCCATCAAAGCTCATAAATTCTTGCATTCCCCATCAAAACAGGTTACAAAAAAAAAAGTTTAAATAAAAGGCTAATTGGTCATGTATGTGATTATTGAGATATTAACAGGGGCTTACAAAAGGCAGCATCTGTTTTGTCATCCTACTTCTTCTTGGAAAGGATTCATCTCCCCCTTCCTAGTGAGCAGGGACTTCAAGCTGTTCAGATGAGTAAGGTCTTAGAAGGATTATATTCAATCGAACCTTTTAAAGTTTTGTCCAAAAGGTAAGACAACAAAACAAACAAAAAGTACAAAGACAGCAAAAGACCCAAGCACAAATAGTATCCATTTCTGGAGGAAAATATTTTAATACAGTAGAAGCAGTGTCTTCCACGATAATGAAATAACTCATTTAGCCATCAGCTAAGTGATTGAGCTTAATATATTTGCAAGAAAACAGTGGACAATATTTCAATACTTTTTTTTTCTTGATCCTATTATAATCTTCCTTCACTTATCCACATTCCACATTCCTGTGAGGGATTTTCCGGCAACTGGTTGAGCAGAAAATGTTCATTCCATTTTGTCCCATCTTTAAAACAGCTCTAAGTCAGCTACATTCTCAGTCATGACCTCTTCAAATTATTGAGTGGACCTCACTGTAGGACTGGCTTACAGAGATCCCTCTGCTTCTCCTTACAATGCAAAATTTAAGTATGACAGTAGAGACCTTGAAAGGTAAATCTGTGAGGGTTCTCCACATTCTCTCTTTCATCATTACATGCATATGAGTCCCCAGCAGTTTCAGCCATGGATATAATTTGACCAGAAGATATAATTTGACCATGGATATAATTTGTCTCCAGACAGAGCTGTCTGGAGAAACAGTTCTATTTGCTTGTG
The DNA here is from genome assembly GCA_013389985.1 of Dryoscopus gambensis. Taxonomy (NCBI): domain Eukaryota; kingdom Metazoa; phylum Chordata; class Aves; order Passeriformes; family Malaconotidae; genus Dryoscopus; species Dryoscopus gambensis. The sequence continues at coordinate 34,813 of WEIT01040870.1, forward strand.
TGAAGAAAGGAGAGTAACAACTAAAAAAAATAAACATATTCTGGTACCAACGGTGCTGCTGCATTGAGGATTGCTGTGAGGCTCTCCATAACCCAGCAAATCTAAGCGGGTCTCATGAGAACCAGCTGTGAAGACTGATGTATGTCTGATAGTCGGGCTAGACCAATAAATACCCAGAAATTTAATAAACTACACCTCTGGTACTGTAATTCTGTTGATTTGATTTGCTTCTTTCTCTAATGGCTCCCAATGGTTCGGGAATGTCACAGACACCCTCAAACGAGGCTGTATCACTTCAGAAAACAGAGGTGTCTGCAACACTGATCTCTTTTGTGGAGTACACCAAGTGAAATCCAAAGGCACTAAATCAGCATTCTGCTATGCAGCTAGACAATATAGATATAAACCTGATGAAGAGAGAACAAGGCAGTGCCTTCACACAGAAGCAGTTTAAATAAAACTCCATCAATTCCAGTAAAAAGGAAGGATTCTGTAAAAGAGGGAGGAAACTAGTGCCGAGGCCTGCAGCAAAAACAAGGCTCAGAGAACAGCCAAGCCCAAGTGGAGCCTCTGTAAGGTCAGTGAGACCAGGAATGAATGGGCACACTCCTGAGACCAAGACAGAAGAGAGGTCTACACCAATACTTACAACTACTACTGAACTTCATGATCAAGTGCCTCACAAGAGTGAAAGAATTCTAGAAAATTCTTATACATATATATGAAATAAATTCAATGAAGCAGTACATTATTAAATTTAGTTTGAAGATATTTTTACACCTTTTGGGCAAGTGCATGCAGCCCATCCCTTAACACTAAAACCAGGTATGTGTAAAAGGTCAGCTGCCCACACGCCTTAGTACAAGCTGAGCTCTAGGGTTATTGATGGTCTCTCCAGTGTCTTCGAAAGTGAGACTTGGACAGGAAATCCAGAAATGAAGGAAGTTACAAAGATGCAAGGTTCCCTTCCACTCTTGTGCATACTTCTGTTCAGCAAACTTCACATGGCTGAGATGTTAATGAGCTAGGACATCACATTTTCCTTTGAATTCTTGCATTCCTTCCAACAAACAATGCCTCTCTAACAAGTCTAGGCTGATTTAATTTTCCAGACATGACTGCCAAACCCACAGCGATGTATGTAAAAAATGTACACACACATCAAAGCAGACATATATATAAAAATACACATAAAATGGATGGAATAAGCTTATTCTGCATAACAATAGCTTTGTTTCTGCCACATATATTTCTTCAGAGACGCGGATTTCTACAGTGGCAACTATCGGTACACTTGACATCTTCATATATTGCAAGCACAGATACACATACCGGGAGGCTGTGGCAGGTAGGCCCCAATTAATTTTGATCTCTTCTTTTCATATCCCTTCTGTGTGATGTCACCTGCCAAGAAAAGAAAAGGAAAATCAATAAGATATGGCTAAAGACAGTGTCTAGCTGCTTAATGGCAGCACCATCAGCTTAGCCACCACTGCACTGTTCGTCTGTCCTGACAATTTGAATGAACAAATGAAAAGCCCAGAATGATCATTCCACCCAGAAAAAACTCAATTTAGGCTGGAGTCATTCTGGCAAGAAAATACCCAACCTTGACTTATTTCAGCACTGAAGTCCAGCAGCACAGAGTTTTAAAACCATTTTGGTGTGCTGCACACAAGCTGTCAAAAGCTGCAATGACCTTCATTAGGTTAATAAACAATAGATTGCATAGAATGCGTGGGTTTGTAGTGGCTGGCAAAACACATTGCTGATTAGCATTTTCTATCATTAATGGGATTTTTCTAATCGAGCATGTAAGGCACAAAAGACTTGAAACTGCTGCTATATCATTTCTGCAATATAAATGTTTTAGCTAATTTCTGAGCAGTACTGAGGAACAAAACCAAAACAAAATAGATCTACAACAGATCCACTAGAAAATAGTACCATAAGAAGTCTTTGTCTGGCTTTCCACTTAAAAAAAAAAATTTGGAGACAAACATCTGTATTTCCTAAATTCAATTAAAATGACACTTCACTGTGTCTCAAGCTTCCCCAGGTAAGCTGTGTCTTTTTTAACAGAGAAATTATTTCTTTGTAAAAGTTTACTAACAAAAAATGATGCATAATTAGTCATGTAGAACAAAACATATACTTTTAGTCTTCTTAGAGTTCAGGAGAGGTTTGGCACCAAAGTGGAGATACAGCCCTGACTCTGGAGCTAAATATTGAATTTAATACATGCATATGTGCTTGTGCTCAAGATAAGGTACTCCAGACACTAAAAACAGTGTTAGCTTTTACACTTAAAAATATTTTTTAAATAACATCATATTCCCTGCCCTTTCAGTAGGCCTATCTGTTATTGTGAGACTCATCATGCAGCTAAAGCTCAGTTGCAACACTGGACTTGTATATTTGTAAAGACTGAGGGCTTAGGAGGGTGGAAACGACAACAGGTAGAGGAGCTTTAGCTGTAATGTCCAGCTGGACACAGCAGTGTGAGCATGCTTGTGCTCTTCCATCCCTGCACTCAACCTTTACCTAAGGACACCATTTGCCATGGGAACAACACACTCATTTCAATCCCAGCTACTCTGGTAAATGGATGCTAAAGTAGCACCAATGTCTGCTGGTCTGAAATCAATAGCTACATAAAAACATCTTTAAATGCTACGCCTTGCTGAAACACCTTTTCTTGGGAATGGTTCCAGTAAGCAATAAGGAAGGCAAAATTCTCCAAACCTCTCTGCCGGTGTCCTGAGCCAACCTCTCGCCCCTGCTTCAAAAACAGTCCTTAAAATAACACCTATACTCTTCACTACCATATCTCAACCTGCTCTACAAAAGAAGTCAGCAAAAATATCTGTGTTTTTAAATGAGGAGAGTGAGACTGAAGCGCTTCAAATGATAACATTCCCGTATTTACACAGGGAAGAAGTGGCAGACTTGGAAAGAGGTCCTAAGCCCTTAAAATTCAAACCCACTGACTTTTCAAGCACATTTATTCCCATTTTGAACACTTCTGGCATGTGTTCAAGCTAGTGAAACACGCTCCCTCTCCATTGTAATCATCCCCTTCTCACAAACCAGACAGTAACAATAGATACCACTTCATTAAAATGTTTTAATGAAAAAAATTGTTTGCTTTTATTTGAAAATTATAAAATGTGAACTAATTTTTCTTTCAAACTGTTGCTAAACAAATTATTATTGACTTCCTGTGCTCATCAACACCAAAGTCTCACGCATTCCAGACATATCCTGAGTAAAATTTTTACTTTCTTATTTTACTACTGCTCTTTTAGGAGTGCAGAGAGACCCTATGGAGAACCACAGCTCCACTGTGGTATGTGCAAGCTGGCAATGCCATTTTAGATACAAAACTATTAACAACAGGTGCTTGACTCTTGGTTACTCTTCCACACACAAGGGAGTACCTACAAATGCAAATTGATACCTCAGGCTATATGTTCCAGACGTGGCTCGTGCAACCTGCACCCATTCCTGCCTTAAAATTTCTTCCACTAGTTTATAAACCTGTATTGTCCTTAACGGAACGAAATGACAGGAACAAGAAATTTCTTTGACATCAAAGTGGGAAAGATAAAAATCAAGTGTTATTTCTTGTCAGTAATAATCCTTCATTCAAATTGGTATCCAGACTCACTCTTTTGAAGTTCACCATTAAAGAATTACTCTGAGCAGAAACAATAGTGACTCCTTCCCCAGACCCCTGACTCCACCAAAAAATCACCAATAAAATGAGTTTTTGAGACAATTTGATATGAAAATATTTCAGTTTCAGGAGCAAACAGCAAATAATTTGGAATTATCACTAAACTTTCTATAGTCATGTCCATCATTTCCCAAGTCACCAACTATAAAAAACATGCAAAAGCAAAATATAAAATCACCACAATTTTCATTGTAGCATCACTTTCACCATTTCGAGGTGGAAGGAAGTCAAGTGTATCATGTAGTCCAGGGAAGTACTAAGCTTTATTTATCAGGATTAATGCTATTCATATTCATTTATGTTTTTTCAGGTAGACTGACTTTAGATTATAAACAATATCTCATTAACCATTAAAATATTATTATGACATATGTAAAACTATTGCATTTCAAAGCTGTGTTTAACTCATTGTATAAGCTCCTAATATATACTAAGCACACCTCACCAAAGGTTAGGTGAGCTTAAACTCTGTTCTTACCATAAATCACCATTCACTCAGTTTTCTCAGCACAATACTAAGACCTTTGGACTATGTCCTTCCTTCCTTTGCAAATGAATGTGATAATTTTACGTCTATCATCTGAGGAGCAAACCCCTTTCCAGTTAGATCCACGTAGCTCATGTTCTTCCACAGTGCAATACTGCATTTAGTCTTGGCTTTTGGAGAGTATCAACAGAATAACAGGAACTATACTTTCTTGCCCTGGGAAGAAAGGATTTATGGCACCTTTCTGTTTTTCACTAACTCTGCTCTTGAAAAGCCAGCAGACTCAAGGAGGTGAAAGGGTCTCACCGACAATGTCCTTTGAGCAGACAGTATTGTTGGGTTTTCTACTCACTCTCTAAAGCCTCTGCAAATTTAGATGTCCTTGTTGCATCACTCTCTAGCTTTCTTCTCATGACACCCCTGCCTGTTTTTGCGTGCCCTTTCCAAGCCAGGCTGCAATGCTGTACAAACAACCTGGGGAGGCAGGCTGGAATGAACAGGGGATAAGGCTGGCAATGAGTTTAAGGAAAAAGGCCAGGCCATGGATGGCAGGATGATGACAAGACTCCAGCACCAAGGACGTGCAGGAGCAGAAGGAGCACATGGCTGCAGGGTGCTCTGGGGGTGGGTGTCCAGGGACAAGACACCACCACATAATGTCACGCAGCTGAAAGGTGGCATCTCCACTTAGCAGCTCCCTGCAGACCTCTGCTCTGCTTGCCTGTCTTCTGCTGTGGCTCTCGCCCCATCCCAGGGCCTTCACTCTGCTCCCAAGCACTCTGTCCAGCTCTGCTACTTCTCAGCTCCATCCCACAGCTGGACCCCAGCCCCCACCCTCCTCCTCACTCCCTTCCTCCCAGGCTGCATTCACCTCTCTGCACCCAAGGATCTCAGTCTCCTGTTTGCATCAGCACTCTCCAGGTTTTTTTTTCCCTGGATAGGTTGCTCTTTTCCTCCTCCTTCCACTGGTGATCTGACAGGTTTCCACCATGGGAGGTCACAGGTGTATTCCCTGGGGATACTGTGCCCGAGGGTCAGCAGGGGAGAGCAAAGCACAAGCCTGAGAGACCTGAAAGCACCAACAGTGACCATATGTTACCCTGCTTTTTTCCATATTTAAAATTGGCTGTCCAAGGACTGCTGAACAACAGGCTTGCAATACACTGACCCTCTTTCACCAAAACAATTTCATTTCTAGTGAAATAAGTCTTAGAGAGTCTCTCCAGGCACGAGAGGAAAATGCCACATTAGCAATGAAAAGGACAGCATGAACGAAAGACCATCCACCCCTCCAAGGAGGAAGGTTGCCCAGTTGAGCCAAGTACAGGACCAGGGCTCTGCTGTAATCCCACTGCCATTATTTTATTTGTGATTTGTGCCCCTGTTTCTGCAGCTTCCCCAGCTGCAGATGGCAATGCTCTCCGACACCAGCGCCCGCAGACAACAAGTCTTCTGTAGCTATATTTAGCAAAGCCGCTCTGGAGTGTAAGTTCATTCGACTGTGCTCATCACAACTGTTACTGTTTGCATTAGACCCCGGGTTTTCTTTGAAAATTTACTGAGTTTCCCTCTTTCCTTCAAAAGTGCTGGATTTCTGCCTAGTTACAAAGACAGTGGTCTAAAGCTGGGGCAGGTGGGTCAGAGCAATCTAACTACAGCACCAAGCCATCACGAGCAAGAAAGGAACGCCGGGTGATAAAGAGCCCCTGGGGATACTCCACATTGGGCAAGACACTTTGAGGAGCAAGAAATGCCTGTAAATGTTGAAGTCATTCCCATTATCCTGTTCCCTCTCCAGGCCTCTCCATGAGTCAGCTCCATCCATTCATATGCCATGTCCTGCACTGAATCACACCTTAAAATGAAAAGGCACATTTTGCAATCGGCAAATTATTGACTTCTTAGTGTTTTGTTGAAGGGAAAGTTATTAAATGTGAAAATATTTCCACATGAAAATATCTGTGCATTTCCACTCTTCTTTAAAGCATTTGCATTTTCAAAGCTGAGAGTGGCTAGAAACACTGGTACCACAGAAAAATAAGGTGCTGTGCTGCTTTCATGAAAGTAAAATTCTTGAAGCTGATATAGTACAGAAGTGTTATTTGCAACTGAAATACCTATTAGTTGATCTATTATCACTGCCGAAAACAAACATTTCCAGTCCTGAAGAACTACTACCATGATATATGAAGTAAATTTATTCAAAATTACTGCATTATACAGGGGAGGGCGGGAAAAAAACCCCAAAACCCAATACAAGCTAAATTTCACCACATCTTTCTTCTTTCCTGTAAGATTCCAGAAATTCTTACTGATCGCAGCCTTTTGCGACACAGCATAGGTAAAAAGCTCACGACCAAACCAGGGACCAAAATCACCTTGTTTAGTGCAGTGAAAACTCAATTTTATACTCCGTGATCTCGAAGCCTGATTGATGCTGCTGTTTGCACTACACATACATGTTTTCAAAATGAAATTTCAGGCTGGGACGTTGAATTGGTTTAAGGCACTTATGGAAGAATCCACCACGGGAAATAATGCAATCAATAACTCCTCTCAAGCACAGACTAACGCAGAGCTTGCCGGTGTCTTTCCTTTGCCCATGATTTTCTGCCCTCTAAAGATTCAATTTTCTGTACGACTTGTTTATTGCTGATGACTCAAATTCAGTGTCAGCATCTTGGCAAGAGGGATTTGAATGAAACAAAGCTCCTCATAAAGAGAACTGTGAGTCATCTACTTCTCCCACTCATGATGCAGACAGTCTCCCTGTCTGGTCTCCCAAAAATATGCCAAGAGACAAAAGATTTCATTTTGGAGGGTGCAAGTACAGAGATACCAAAACTCCACAAATACATCTCATGTAACACGTACAAGAACACAAAAATATATACCAGGAGTAATTTTCTTTTCCAATGTCTTTTAAAAATGATGCTTAACCACAGCAGCAACTTAGAAAACTGCTCAGAACTAGGATGGAGAAACAAATGGCAAACTATGGCAGCGGGCAGAAAAATTAATGGGATCCCATACTTTCACTGAAACCAGTGCCATAAATGACAACTGGTCAAGTGCCTTTAAGGAGATTATGCTGTAGCTTAAAGGTTTCAATGACAAATTTACCCACCTATATTTGAATTCCCTTTTTTCCCCCAAGGATACATTTTGTTCCTGTTTGTTGCAAGTAAAGCAGAAAATAGCTGAATTTCAGTGAAAGATAAGGAAGAATGCTCCTTGTGCACTTACAATGTGAAGCTTATACTTTTTCCGAAAGAGGGTTCTAATTCAGGAGAAAATATTTAAACAGATTATGCTATTAACAGAGAAGGTAAACTATTTTAACAGGGCAGAAATAAGAGATTCAAGGTCTTCTGAATTTTGAAAGTATTCCTGTTCAAAATAAATAATTTCTTCCCATTCTTTTGATAGAGAAATTAAGTAGCTGCTGCATAACGTGCCAAGTGCTTAGTTTTAATTCAAACTCTACAGTTCTAAAGAAGTATGTGAGCAGCAAATAATTTTATATAGAAGCCATTTTTTAGAATCTCCACCTTGAATCCCAGAAGACCCCTTAACGAGTTTCCCCACTTACTTTCTGGTCCCAAAGTCTTCAGCACATTTTTCTAATACCCAATATACTCCTGGGCTTCAAAAGAAAGGGAAAAAAAAGGGGGGGGGAACCCCAAATGGAACCCCGAAACACCTAATTTAAGGCAATTAAAAGAATGCCGGGGATTCTGTGACTCAGACTTTCTCGGGGCTGGCCGGGCTGGGAGCAGCGGTGTCTGCCAGCGGCGTGGCACCGGGCCAGGAGCCGGGAGAGCCGCCGGAGACCCCGCGCCTTTGAAGCCGGGGAACTGTGTGGTCCTCGGGCATCCCGGAGCTCCCCCGGCACGGGGAATTTGCGCGGCACTACTTTTATGGCCTGGATTATTGTAAAGTAAACACAGGCTGGTTGAACAGTGAAGGTTTCCATTCTCAGTGTCAAGGGTTTATTTCATTATTTAAAGCTTTAACGAACACTTTATATAATGAAAGCAATCCTTGCCATTTTTGGAATTTTATGACTGTTAGGACCCTTCATAATGTTGTTTTCTTTCCTTTATTGCTTTATAAGGCTTATGGGGCACCCATGAAGTGTATATCCTTTCTGCAGCTGCTGGAAGCTCATCTTTCATCTCTCCACTAGCTTTCCTGTTGCCTGTGAGGCATTTGCCTGTTCTAGTTTTTCTCCCTGTCTCTAACACAAATGGTGCAGAGTCAGATCTTGCTCAAGATAAAAATAAAATACAATTCTGAAAAGTATGCCTAAGGAAATATTCCTGATAAATGTTATTTAATAAGCAGGCTTTATATTTCAAGCTAGAAATGTTCCCTACAGAAAGATAATTACAGCAGTAATTCCACTTATCATTATTTAGAATTTACAGTTCAGAGCAAATCAGACATTTCCATAAATGCTGCGCTGTGTACTGCAAATTTGTGGCCTGATTTTTTCCCAGCCTTGAAAATACCTTGGAAAAAAAAATACAGCAGGAGGAGGAGGAGGAGGAAGAGGAGGAGGAGGAGGAGGACGAGGAATCCTAAAGGAGGAACGTATAATAGATGTATGAAACAAAGTTGAGAACACATATCCAAATAAGTCTGTGCGCATATTTGCTTCTCTGGGTAGAAAAATATGTTCAAGGCTTTTCATAAGGAAAAACCTGCAATAGCTAAGTGAAATGGTAAAATTTGTTAATAGTGAAATTTCTTATTTTTGCCACTTCTCCAGGAAGTAGCCTACAAAAATAATTCTCCTGCTTGCAGCCTTGTGCTTTTAACCATCTTTTCACTACTTTTGACATTATTAAGTTTAACCAAAAATGGTTAAAATGGGTTAATCTTCTTGGAAGAGAACACAGATCTTCCAAAAATCAACAGATTTTTAATCTTTCATCCATAATTTTGCTCCCAGTACATTGATGTATCACAGTATGAGTGCAGACCTCTTCCCGAATTTCAGCTCAGAATAGAAATCTGGAACTCCTGTTTTCATACGCTGGAAAAAAAATAAAAGAACTGCTCTTACCTCATATATTGCAGCATTCTCCCTATTGGCTTGGGTTCACCATAAAGGTTTTCTATTTGGTATTAGTTATGCTAGTCAATAATAGAACTGATTCTATCCACAATATCTAAAATAATGTTATTTTACCCTAATGTGGGTTAAAGACATTACGTTGATTTTAAAAATAGGTATTTAGAGCAGTTGTACTGTAGTATTAGAATGCCAAAATGTCCAAATCTCTTCCCACAGTTTTTGTAAAAATAGAACCTCTTCTGGGGAAAAAAACCCAAAAAACCTCTTCATGCAAATGCAAATTTCCACATACTTCGACAGTTGGATGTAAAGAGAGAAAAGCACAGATATCTTAACTACCATGGGAAAACTAAAGCAGGAATACTCCCTTATTAAACAATTTGAAGACCACTAATGGTTGTGGAAGAATATTGAGGAGTTTTAAGTAGTTGTGCACAGGGACTGGAATTACCATGACAACTATGCTGAGTGACCATAATGTCTTTAAAAATGTATCACTTGGGAGATCACTGAGCTCAATAATCTGGTCTACAATTTGAGTGTATCATGTTTTGCTACATAACACATATGACTTTCAAGAATTAAAAAAAATAATGATTTATGAAGGGAACATAAATGTCTTCCATGGCAATATTCACATTTTTTTTCCTGAAATGGTGGTGTTTCGTTTACTAAATTCAGTAAATAAGTTATCTCCTGTACTATCATAACCGTTGTTGCAAGCAAGGATCCTAAATGCCTGTTGCTCATAAAAGCCTGATACATCCATCATCTGCTTTCCTACTCCCAACAGTTGAGAACCAACCCTCTCATAAGCTCAAAGTGCCCAAGAATAATTAATGTGAATAATGCAATGCTCATGGAAGCCTCCAGACATCTCCAAGTTCTGATAAGCAATTCTCCCAGTAACCTAATCCACATTCCTGCTGCCTTCCTTCCAGTCCCCAGTAACTCTGGTTCTTTTTTCAAGTTTTCCAACAAGAGTAAAATAACTTGTTTTCTTCCAAAAAAGCGCCCAAAGGTATAGAAACACTTTCATTTTAAAAGCATCCAAAAGGGAACTACCTCCTCAGACACACAGTCCAACATCCTGTTGGGTAAGAACAGCAGATTAGAGTGAACACCCTTGCTCTGAGGGATAAGCACTCTAGCAACAACATTGAATAGCTACTCCTCTGTCTCAGCAGATTTTTAACTATTCTGTGCAAAATAAAACTACCTCATTTAGAGTTTGCTTCTTAGAATTGAAAGACAGTCATCAATGGATTTACCTAAGAGGTGAGATGTTGTTTCAAATCTGAAGGAGAAAGGAAGCTTAGTTTTATGTGCTTTTACATGTGCTTTTATACATGAAGGCATCTTCACCAGTTTTATTTTGAAAGACAGGCTGGACATGGTGCAAAGCAGAAAGTCACGTAAATTTTAAAAAGCCCACACCTCTTTCTACAGTATTTCTTCTTGGTTTTCAATTATGTTCTTGCTATGATGGCTGTGATGGGCTCTTATGTTATTTCACCTGAGAACACAGGTTTCACTAAGCAGAAGAGCACTTACAACTTAGACGCAGCAGGAGGTTGCATTCAGGTACATTTTATGAATCTAATCAACATCCTCTGATGCACATTCCACAGTCCAAAAAATCCTAAGCAGGTGTAAAATTGTGTTACTCTTGTTCTACCTCTCACACAGTTGAAAAGTAACGCTGATATTACTGCTAGACACAGAAAACACCACACTCAGAAATTTCTGAACTGTAATACCACAGTACATAAACACTGACGCTGTCTTTCCAAGGAAATCCGTTCATAATTTTGTGCCTCAGTGTTTCACTTTAGCACACGAGGCATCAGCCCCAAAGCAGACCATCTGCATTTTACTTGTGTCCCACTGAAGGTCAGTGGTGAACTGCTGACTGGTGAGGCAGACCACAGAGGCTGCTTGGGGAGTAAACAGAGCAATCTGGAAGGGATGCCTTCCCTGAAGAAGCACTGCGGAGGGAAGGACTGTGGCTTTATTCATAAACCTCACTGCTCACTTTCACTTGAGAAAGAAGTGACCTCCCATTTTACCAACCTTATCCTTCAGGATGTCTTAAAACGTGTCAGAAAAATACATGGCAACTTCTGTGTCACTGAGCCCCATGTACTGCAGGAGAGCTTGTCAAATGCTCTCAGGAAAAATTGAACTAAATTCTTGTGTTTAGAACTCTTCTTTTTTTATTCTAAGCTGTTAAAGTATCCTCTTTACCTTTTTTTTTTTTTTTTTATTTTTTTCACTGACCTGGATCTTTTCAACTTGAAATAATTATTTTCCATTTGATCCTGGCTTTATACCACTGGCTTTCCTGGTTCCTTGGTAGACAAACTTCATTTGTCTAAAAAAAGTGAACTTCCCAAAAAAAGCAAGAGATCAGGCAGTTTCGTAAAACTTATCTTATCAAAGATAATTCAGGTTGTGTTTCATCAAGTTTAAATTTACCTCCCTGTCTTCAATTTTTGCTTTAATATTCCAGTGCTGATATTATCTAGTTGCCTATTGCAGCAAATTTTTCTTCCACTGTTATTAATATATAATAACTACTACACAAACTGTTTCTAAAAAGACAAAGGCTTCCCAAACTGCACAGTTCCTGGACGTATTTATTTTCCTGCTAACATGAAAAAACTAAACACTTATTTCTATTAATATGCAGTTCAAAGAAAATCCAGTTCAGATTTTTAACCAAATCTAGGCCTGAAAACTAAGGAAAATATTTTCAGAGCAAAATGATCTACCTATCCTGGTGATGCAGAGTAAATTAAATCTGTCTCTGGTCTCAAGAAATCAGAAAAATTAATTCTTATTTTACAGCCTGCAAATGCAATTTAGGCTGATATGTTAAAATATATTTTTTGACAGTCTATTTGATCCAACAGCCAGATATGACAAAACAAGCAGCTATTTAAAGGCCTTTGCAATACATGAACTGCAATTCATGTTAATAAGACACCCAGATCACTTCATCTTTTCTACGTAAAAAATTACATTTGAAAACTGTCACTGGTGTATTTCTGCATGATCCAGAGCACTGAAATTCCACTTTTAAAAGAAATAACCTAAAATGCATTCATGTCATTTTCCCACTCCGTTCCACTAGGACTTCAAATGGCAAGATGAATTAACATCATTTGATTACTCAACTCAATTCCAAGCATGTTACTAAAGGAACACGAAAGCCCAAAAGCACCTCGCTGTTCTCCTGTTATGTGGGCAAAGTGTTTATGAAGCACTGGAAATATGCATCCTTTGACTCAAGGACTCCTATTACCCAAAGGCTGACTCAGATCCTACTCTCTAAAGCCTGCAAAACAACTTGAAAGGAAAAATAGTTGCATACCTTCAATTACCTCAAGACACAATCGATGTCCCTGTTCTCCACGGGTTTCACAATATTTGACAATTCCATTTTTTTCCCCTGCTGTTGTTCACCTCTGAAGGCTCCTAAAGGTCTGTAACATTATTACAGACCTAATGTGACAGCTCATACTGATGTTGGCACAAAGCAGCTGCTCTCATAGGAGGCATTACCCTCCAGAGCCTGTGAAATATGGCACTTGGAAATCTGCAAGCCTCTGCTAGGTCCAGGGCACACACTTCCATGCAGCTGGAAAATCAGATCTCCATACTCTCATCCTTCTTTTTCTCCATTTCCAGCTCACAACTTCTCCTGATCAAGATATGGAAATTTGCTGTGGTAAGCCAGATGTGCAAACATTTTCTTTTTTCCTCAGTTCTGAGTTCATGATTTATTTCATACGTTAATGAGGTTATTCTGTGATTTCTGTAGCGTTTTCCCTAAGATTTCAAAAAATAATAAAGTATTTGAATCCAAAAGAAGCCACTAATTTCACATCCTTGTCACACTCTTTCCTGCAGTACAGAGTACTTTTTAAAAAGAAGCTGGAATTAAATCATAGCTATACTTACTAAAATAAAAGCAAGCAAAATTTTACTGAGTAGTGTTCATTTTCACCTGTGCTAGAAGCCAAAATCAGCACTGCCTTTCTAACAAGCAGGCATTTGCAAAGGCCATTTCCCACGATGACAAGTTTCAGCACTTGAGTTTGGCTTTCACAGACATGGCTGGTGGTTTAGAAGTTTTTGAGAAAGCCCATGAATGTTTTTATCAATATGTCAAAATATACTCTTCTGCTCTTGTTCTCCAATTGTCCTGCGGTGAAAAGTAGCTAGTTATTATCAAAAATGTTTGTTAATCCACTGGTTTGCAGGAATTCCCCTTGTGGCTTACTCATTTTGTGGATCCATGGGTAAATTGGCAAACATGCCAGCCTGAGGACCGAAGGAACACCAATAACACACCTTGCAAAACCCAGCCTGCTGTTTGCTTTTACATTTATAATACAGCTATACTTTAGAAGTGCTGATAAAGGTTACTTAACATGCAGAAAATCAACAAGAGACTTGATTTAATAATCTGTTATTAAGTCCTAGCAGGGAAACAGAACTAGCACAGCTCAGAGTACCTTTTGCCTCCCTAGGAAAACTGGAATCCTGTTTTGAATCTTGCTGAAGTCCTGGCCTCAGTGAGTTTCAATGAAGAATTAATTCCACAATGTAATTACTCTCAGTACGAATTTGCCAACTTTTAAGTTATTTAAATATCCCCCTACCCTCTGCCATGAAAAGTTCATGACATACCTTCTCTGCAGCATTCATTATTTGACACACTTTTGTCAGATCCTCCTTGCAAGATAATTAATTCCAGATTTTCAAGACTCTTTGGATACAGGTTTTTTCCATGTCGTTCATCATTCTCACCCCGCTACCACAGTTTCCCTGTGGGTAATGCAAGGCAGTGGGTAGTGAAGGGAGAAACACTTGGATCATGCTCCAGCTTGGGGTTTCCCAGTGCTCCCAGTCCGTGGCTCCCAGTCCTGTGCAGCGTTGCCCAGGGACCCCAACTACCGACACCCATGTTCACATCTCTCTTCCAACCCAACTGTTTCCACCTTGAAAACTCTGAATACACACCTTTATCCCAGAGTCAGTTTTTACAATCTCCTGTCAGCTCCCAAACAGAGATTAGCTATGTTAAACTGAGGAAATTTGACAGATCAGGTCAGAGGTTTAAAAGGAAAATAAAACCCATATATCCCACAAAGAACATGTTTGGAGTACTTCACACATCCAAAAAAAAAAAATTATATGCATCATTTATTTCTATATTGCTAAAAGCTTTCCTTATAGTGCTTGCAATTTCAGTACCATCAATCATTATGTCGCCATTAGGACTAAGTTGTTCTGTTGGATTCTGTTCCAAATCTTTCAAAAAGAAAAATACCATCATATGCATCACACTCTTACTAACGCCTTCCCTACAACTTCTCTCCAAGAAGTGGTTAAGGTAGTGGCTAGTGTATAAATATTTCTAAATATCTTAGTGGCTTGTGATTTTAAATCTGATATACACAGAAATTATATATAATTGAAATTATATATATACACACATATAAAATAAAAATACAAGCAACTGAAACTAGAGAATCAAGACCTGAAACTAGAGAGAGAAATGTAGCAGTCCAAATCTCACCAACAGCACATCATCTCCCCAGCGACTACCAAATTACTTTTTGTTTAGGAAGCTGGAAGAAACAATCCCAGGACAGTTTCCTTTTAAATCTAAATAGCAATGTAGTCAAGCCTCTGCACCCAAAAGATTTGCTGATTTCTTTAGACATGGCTATTCCTATACAAGAGTTCTCCATGAATACAGGGTTACTGTCAAAAAATCAAATGCAAATGTTGCATCAGTGAGCACCAATGTAAAATTAGTACCCATCTCCGTGACCTAGAGGAATAAAGTCCTTCCTTTTTCAATTTGCATTTGCACTGGTGTTTAAGCACATGCCTTACATAAAGATGTCTGAGACTTCTTTTGCACAAAATTATTGTACAACATAAAACCACTAACTCTTTGGGCTCATAAATTCTGCAAAGGCTAGAAATATAAGAGCATACTAAAGCTGTAACTTGGGCTCTGATTACAGGTACTCTGCAGGTATGTCCACGTAAGACTGGCCCACACCTTTAAAAATCTGGGCAAATTCAGGAGTAGCTCTGCAGGTAACTCTGCATACCAGAGGGCTACTCTTGGTAATGGTTGACTAAGGGAAGGAACATGGTTAACCAGGATGCAAGTAAAATTTTTTAAAAAAATATACATTGACTACAGTGTTTTTATTAGGTCAAGTTCCCTTCAAAGAGCTCCCTGGAAAGAGTTCCCCAAAAGAGCTCCTGTAAGGCTAACAGCTCCTGGGAACAAACACTGAAATATCTTTCTTTCATTTTACATTAATTTACAAAACTGACTACTTCTAACTCAGAAACCATCAGTGTGTAGTGCTGACCTGTGCTGTAGTTCCAGGTGCACTATCAGAGCACATTGGGACACACCGAGCCTGGAACAGCACTTTTCTCTGCAGCTTCTAAGTACCACAGGAATATAAGTAATGCGCAATAACAAGCAGTGCATTTGTACCTCCACTACGAAAAAACACTTGCCCCGAGTTTTATACATCAGGCTGTGTATACATTTTTACACTTTAACCTCCACAAGCTGCATGTCAAACAACCCCTTTAAAAATCACAAGTTTTTGCAAAGTCAGGCACTGCATAATGCCTTATTTCAGAAGTTACACTCTGCATACATATGTATGAAGAAATTACAGGACAAAAAAAGCAGCTCAGCTTGTTTGTCTTTTGGTCACCTAATCAAAAAGGTGACTGGATTCACTTTAACCATACCAATGAAGTCACTGGAGAGCAATCACAGCTCTTTTTCCATGTGACAGATGAATGACCTGTGACATGGCCTCAGCGAAAGACAAGCCCATGTTTTGTCCAGGTACACCAAGGCCACGGTTCCCTTCTGCTTGCACATGTAGGGAATACCAGATGTACTGCAGCAGTGCTTGCTCTCTTTCCTCTCTCACAGCATACCAAGGGACTTATTTAATTTCTTTCATAGGAGACCAGGAGGACACCAGCCAGGAAAAGTTGTAAGATATTAAGTATGCTTGCTATGCATGATCAGAAGGGGATACACAAAGTATCCTTTATTTCCCAAGGGAAATCACTGCCCTGCTGCAGCCAAAGTATTTAACACTACAACTGAAGATTACAGAGTGGGATGCAGGCCTTGACTTACGTACATAAACCCCACACATGCATCCCTGAAATTCAGTTCAGCAATTTTGTTTGCTAAAGAGTATCAAAGATTTGTCTGAAGTTCACTACTGCCTTTCCTCCTCCAAAACATTGTCATTTTGTGAATTCTCTTTCCCATCAGGGTCAATTCAATGCTCTTTATTCAGGACTATACCACCCACAACTTTACAGTCCTCTCTTCTTGACCTTATCTCTTTGTTCTACAGAAAATGGCACTGCTTGTTTTTATTTAAGAGTTTGCCAAGTCACTGATGGAGCCTCCATGCGTCCCAGAGATGTTATTACTGTGGTTTACAGAGGAGTTCCACACCCAAACTTGCAGGCAGGCACTGCTTTCAACCACGAGGTTTCCACACAAAGCTGAACCTCAGCGACCTGAGTGCCTTGTGACCCGTTCTCCCCTTCATCTCCTTCCTAAAGCAGGAACCTTGGCAGGTCTCTCTCCTCACACAGCAAATGCAGGGCGTTGCTAATACACTGGTGGATCTTCAGCAATGGATTCAGTAATGGATTCACCAGGTTCTGCTCCCACCAAGAGTGTTTACACAGTTTCCAGCAAATCTCATTAGTAAATCCTAGAAAGATTCTCAGGTAAGCAAGTTACTTACTTATCTGGCTACCCCCCCCCAACACAGGATCAACAGAATCTGATAAAACTTGGGATGCAGCCTCCTGCAAAGCTATGGGCTGCACTGGGTATGTGAAAAGAGTTGAAAATAATAGGATATATATTCATTTTATATTTATTTTAAATAATAAATAAGTATATGAATATATAATCAATTAATACATTACTTATAATAAGTGGAAATAAGTAAAAAAATAATGGAAAGCCTGCGGTACAAGTGTCAAGGCATGGAGCAAGCCTAAAATATAGAGCCATAGTAAGCTTAAAAATTGAACAAAACTACCTTGTGTTCTAGAATAGGGAGGGAAGAGGGACATGAGGAGCCCAGCTATAACCTTGGCACCCAAATGGCATATGGACTACCTACAGCTCCTCCTTTTAGCCTCAACCTGTTCTCTTTCAGCTACAGGCAGATAACCTTCAGCCGACTCCTGCTGTACTCTAGGCCCTGCTGAGACAGGCAACCACAGAATCACAGAGAATCCTAAATGGGAAATGACCACCAGGATCACTGGGTCCAACTCACAGCCCTGGCACAGGACATCCCAGGAGTCACACCCTGTGCCTGAGAGCATTGTCCAAACACTTCCTGAACTCTGTCAGGCCTGGTGCTGTGACCACTGCCCTCAGGAGCCTGTTCCAGTGCCCAACCACCCCCTGGGGGAAGAACCTTTTTCTAATATCCAACCTAAACATCCCCTGACACAGCTTCAGGCCATTCCCTTGGGTCCTGTCAGTGGCCACCACAGAGCAGAGATCAGTCTTCTCCTCTTCCCCTCACCATCAAGTTAGAGACAGCAATGAGGTCCTTGAAAGACATTAAGAGCAGAACTCTGCTGCTGCTCCCTTCTTAATCACAGGACACAAGGATCAAGGTACAGGATGAAGTCTGGTTACGGCTGAGAAAAAATGAGCTTCATGGGTAGAGAGTTCAAAAGAGTGAATGAGATGGATTGCAGATCTGCGAACCTCAGCAAATAACACTATTCCTATTGTTCATGAAAATTCAAGGTTGCAAAGCAGAGTTACATTGGACAACACGCAGGCTCCCCATGTTCTCATTTATACAAACCTAATTTAGTATTATACTTCCTCTTCTTTCAGCCACAGCCTCTGTTCTTTGCAAGCAGCAATCCCAGTATGGTCTCAAAAAAAATTCTCTGAAAGCTCAGCTTTCTGAATACTGTTGTGTAGTTACTTGCATATGTAATTTGCTCTCACAGAAATAAATGCTAACGTGCTTGGAAAATGTGACTTAATTTTGTGATGTGAATGAGTTTTCCTGTGCAAATCTCTCTATACAATCCTATGTTATTCTTTCTAAAAAACAGAAATTACTACTGCATTCTAGTTCCCGTTCCAGAGTGAATACTGAGATTTATACTCTGAGTTTTACCAGGGCATGACACAAGGGAACTGCTGTAACCTTCCCTCCCGCATTTACTAACAACAGAAGTGTTTTGTTCACATCACATTCAGCATTTAAGATGGATGCATTTACTAAACAGGAAATAAAGTAATTGAAACACTAGATAGTGAACTGACATTTCCACATCCTTCACAAACCCATCTAAGAAACCCCTGGCCATTGGTGCAGAAGGCTTTGACATGTTACTCATCACAACTTTATCTTATAAGAAAAAAATCAAGGAAGGTGATTTATCCCCAAACTCCCACCTCTCTGGCACCCAACCCCAGGCAAGTTGATGGCAAATCACTGCTTTACATAAATCTTCCTTTTTTGTGCTCCAAAGAAAGAAAGGGAAAGTCAGAATAGAATTAAAAACCAAAATAAATTATTAGTAAAAGCAGAGAACTATACAAGTAATTATAGATATATAGATATAGATACATATTCATTTCAGAAGGCAATACTACAGAAGGACAACTTGATGAAGCAACAGCATCTGAGATTTTGCCTTCCTAAAGCAACTAACAGAAAGTTACCTGTTTTGTGTCTGCATGCATGTATAGGCCCTGCTGTGTGGCATGGGGATGCAGCTTAGATAAAATGGTTTCTCAAATCACGCACCACCCAATATTGCAAAAGCCGTGGAAATTACAGGCTCTGCACATCCATCTACCCACATGTCATTCAGATAAGATATTCAGTCTCCTTCAGTTTGAGGCCACTGTGCAGGATCATTTGCATTGCTATAAGACAGTAGCAATATCTCAATGCAAATGTTCCCATGTAAAACAGTGAGTAACTAGCAACAGCATCATGGCACCATATCTTCTTATACTTACTTAAATACATGAGGAAATAAAAAAGTGTGACTTGCCAGAAGTCATGTAGGCAGTCCATGGCAGCAGTGAGAACTGAATGCAGATCTCCAGGTTGTGTATTACCCATAATATCAAACTACCCTTTGAAAAAAGTAGAAAATCTTCAAGATCTGCATTCTCTTTTTCTTACTTTCATAGGTCACCAGGCTACACAAACAGCTTATTCTGTATGCGTAAAAAAAGGCAGCTTAAAAACACCTGTTCACTTTGGCTGGACTGAGACAGTACATCTCTTTTAAGTACAGAGGCTGACAATTCCTTGGGCTCCCTGATTATCTTTATGATCTAAGGGATCGTTTAGATTAATAACTGAAAATGCTTTTCTGTAGTCCTGGCAAGGTTAGTTGCATATTATTATCAGCTCGCTCACATTTTTGTCCAGGAAAAGGTATAGGAGCAAATACAATTGTGATATTCACGTCTTTTCTGATAAAGAAGAAGGGACCTGTCCCAAGAGGTTGAATTCAATCATCTCCTCCACAGAGAGTAACATTAAATACTGAGCTATGGTAAACATCACAGTCAGGCAAAAGAACATTAAAACAACAGGAAAAATAATCCTTATTCATCTCTTTTATACAGTAACATACCTACTGCAATTCAAGGAGATAAAAATGTGTGAATTATTGGGATTAAGCCTGTGAAATATAACTGGAAATAACCAGAAGCCAAAAGCAAACAGATAGCAGGAATCATTAGTAGAGATTGGAGAACCTCAAACCAACATCATCATATAAATTCATGGTGAGCCCAACCTGCAGTGCACTTAGTGAGAGTCACCTCACCTTAGAGAGGATGGACCAGGCAGACAGTGAGAGTGAACAGATCTCTTAAAATACTTCTGTCTGTTGAAAGTCTATGAAAACATGTTCCCTCCAGGAGATGTGAGAGATTTCCATATAATCATGACTAGCAGATACATGGCGATCCAATGGTTTCCCATTTAATAAAATAGGAGAAATAGATACCCCAAGATAATTATTAAGCAGCAGATTTGAAAGAAACTGAATAAAGAAGTACTTTTCTACATGGCACATCACTCCCACATGGAACTGACTGCTCCAGCATGCTCTACAGGGCAACAGTAAGATTACCTGCAAAAAGGGATCTATAGAAAAAGGAGGTCCAGACACATGTTGGACCAGACATAAAACCACATATGCATCTCACTTTCAGAAACTAGGAGGCTCTGTGAAGGGCAGAGTAACATTATACCCCACTTGTGCTGGGTTTTTCCCCTAATCATCCATCCCTAGGTGGTGGGTGATGCAGCACAGACAGGCTGTGCTGCTGGGATGAATGATTTCAGCAAGGAACTACGGCTCTCATGGTGGAGTTCTCAGATCTCCTGTCTTCCGTCCTCCACTGAATCTGCTACCAGCCATGGGCACAGTGCAGAAGCTGCTGCCAGCACTGGCTTGTATTCTCCTTAAAATGGATAAGGATCAACTGCCATCGACCACTGAGGGAGTCTCATCATGAAGCCTGCAGCCCCCAGGAGATCCCAGCTGGATTACTGCAAATTGCATCTCAGGTACTGACTAGAGTGCAAAAGAAAGTTGTCACCTCGGGCCTCCTCCATCATCTCTCCTTATCAGTCAGCATGTGTGAAGTCAATGGTGAAAAAAAAAGTTAGATGGCTATGTGGACACTGATGTCAAACTGCCAGGACACGGTTTAAGGAGAAGGAACAAACAGCAGTCTGTTTTTTCTAGGTTTTCTCCATGAGCGAATAATCTCTCCCTCCTCCTTGGAGATGATATAATTCAAACTTTCAGTCTTCCAAGAAGTGGACAGTTGAAGGGACCTGTGCTATACAGGTCATTCTGGGCCCAGTTGTTTCATTAAGCAAGTAGACAAATCATATGAGTTGGGCACAGGAATTCCTGCTCCATTTGTGTGATTTTTGTTTATGCATGCAAAGCACTAGCATGAGTATTTCTGGCAAATGAAGGAGAATATAATTTGAAGAACGTATTAATCACACACTTTATCTGCAATCTAAACTAGCAGGTATTTTCATTCTACATATGAACATATTCTGGAAGCTGCAAGATAGTAATTTAAAAGACAAGAAATTCAAAGCTTCCTCAGTTGACACTGCAGGTAATGAGATTTTTTTTCCCCTGACATCTTGTGTTTCATCTTACCTCACAAATAAATTATTTAGTGTATTTTTAAATATATATATAAGCATTCTAAACACTAAGCTGTGTATGACCTACTTATTTTGAGTTTTCAATTAAAAAATAGATATTCCAGGAAAAAAATATTGCCTATGCAATCATCAGCTGAAGGAAGTCAATTTAATCCATGAAACAAAGACTTGTGAAGGTGAGACACATGCACCAGTAAGCACAAGAAATCTTTTGAACTGCAGTTCTAATTCAGAGAAATGAGTTTTCAATTAAAAAACAACATTTCCCATGTGACTCTCCCAGTCACTAAAGCACATGACAGCTTCAGCTGGTATCAGCGTGGCGGCTGTGACAGGTCATCCCGCAAAGGATGTTGAATGTGCAGCTCATATATAATTGGCCTGATTGTAGGGATTTGCATATACATAAAACACAGTCTGATGTGAAGACTTCATCAGCATGAAATGGAGGTGGTTGCATTCTCCATGCATGACCAAAGATGTGAGGACAGTCAAAGACTTTAATGTAATTAGAGTTTTCAACACTTTAATCACCTCTGCTGGGTGCATAAATAGACTGATAGGACAAAAATGGGAGCTGAATTGTCTGCAGGTTTTACTACTGCTAGATATTTACTCTGTCCATGCCCTTCTTTCCTCGTACTAAAATAAAAATAAAAATCAGCTGAGCCAATTATGAAGGATTTTAAGTCTGTTGTAAAACAGACCAAGTAGTTTACTTTCAAGAAGCTTCTAAAAGACTCTTTGAAGTCTGCAGAGGAAGTCTCCATCTATGGCAGCGCCTCTGAAAGCACAACTGTGGGACAGGGAGAATGACCACTGGAGGGAAAATCACCCAAGGGACTTGTCAGAAGACTGGAACAAAAAGAAGAAGGAAAAAAGGTAGTAACATACAATTAACTCTCTCCTCCCTGCTGAGCGGCAAGAGAGCTCAGGATAAGTCCCATGCTGCCTTTGAAATGCTCACACACAGGATGGCTGGTAAAGGTAGTCCCATGTATGAATGATGAAGGCAAAGGATGCTGCTTAAACCAAAGAATTTAGAACACTGGTAAAAATTTATTTTGAGTTTTGATCAGGCAGCATTGAGGAAGGTACCATTACCTCAAGCAGGCATTTGGAGCCCTGCAATGAGTGCAGAAGGGGTTTCATGGGTACAACTGATTTAGAACGCAGCTCTGACAGGGAGAAGAATTCTCCCCTTGCTGTTTTACACAATCCACTGGTATGACTTTTCCTTCTCCTAGAGATCCACAAGCCTTCACACCCCCATGCAAATGTACTCTATTCCTGCATATGAAGCACGAGTTCAAGTATCTCTGCATCTGGCTGCCTGTGCCAGGGCCCACACTGTGAGCTGCTGAGGGCAGAACTATTAAAAAAGAGAATTTATAATATTTTTAGAATATATAGCTTCATTTATTTTGTCTGCCAATCTCCTTTACATTTTACTTGAAATCATAAAATACAAGTCACAGAGGAGGAGGACAACTAAAGTAAAATGAAAACTAAAAATATGGCCAAGTTCAAGAGAGTTTGATTTTGTAAAATAAAGACAGAAACCTAAAAGCACAGTCCTGGGTTTTCCTGGTAAGAAAGTGAGTGATTTTCCAGGCTGCACTGGATTTGAGATTTTAACAAAAACATGCCAGAAAGCAGGAACAAGGTTACAAGCCAGAAACATTTAAGTTTTTATGCAGGCAAAAGAAAGCCATAAAGCATTACAATAGATTTGTCTAGAATGTTTAAAATGGAGAGCATGCATTTATTAGACATTAAATCATGATTTCCAGCCTACACTTCAGAAACAAAATGGTAAAGTATGTCCAAAGTATCTCACAACTAACATCAACCAGGAAACAAAAGGTGAAGCCATGTAAAGGTTTCAACACCCTCTTTCTCTGCATCTCTGAATGAAAAAGAATGGGAAGTTATTGTAGAAAGACATTTGTATAAGTAATTAAAATAAATGTTTTAAATAAACTTTCTTGATTCAATGGCTTCAGAAACATGAAGTTACATGACATTTCAGACATTGTTTGACTTCTCCCATTCCTGAGCAAGACTAAAATAGAAGCTTAAGGATTCAGAGATGTCTCAGAAACATTATTTTGCCCATGCAATTTTTGCCTTTTCATTGCAATGCAATAAAAATGACCCTTTATCTATTAGAGAAGTATCTAATAATAATAAAAATAATATTCAAATAGAAATATAAGATGGTAGTCTAATAAAATAATCTAACAGAAAAAAGGTGCAAAAGTATTTCAGATAGTCATTAACTGTTCTTACAAGTCACGGCAATAAAGTGTTAAAATGGGAACACATGATGCAATTTTACATGATGAAGAACTGCACCCTTGTCAGCACCTTTTGAAGACAGAGAGGACCATGGAGTCAAAATAAAGTCCAGGATTTTTGCAGGGGGAAAAAAATCAACCAGTGCACACTGAAATTAAAAAATAAATCTGCATGCTGTGCATGTGTTTACACACCTTAAGCTCTAAGATTGTTTCAATGGATGTACAAAACTACAATTTCACTTCCCCCTGTAGCACCGCGCTGGGAGCAGCTCTGGGTCTCCTTGCCCACAGTGACAGCCAGGGTCTTGTCCCACACAAAGGCCTCCCAGTGAGCCAGGCAAACACTGCCACGTGCCTTTGCTGTCTGCTGGAGTGTGCCCACGTGGCTGTTCTGCTGGGAATTTAAATTAAGTAAGAAGTTCAGTGCACTGCCTGCGCCTGCAGTGGGCAGTGGCTGTGGAACAGCAGATTCCAGCAGCGTTCCCAGTGCTGAGGGTCAGATTAGGGCACGGGCTGTGGGGTCAGGCTGTCAGTGCCAGCTGACAGGCTCTGGCACGGTGGCAGGGATGGCTGGGATGACAGGGCTCACTTCCACCAGGCATCTGGGACAAGGCACCAGGGTGTGCTCCCTCAGCACTACCCAGGGTTCAGGGTACCTGTTTTGTGCCAGGATATTGAAAATATACACAAAATTTGTTCCTCATCCTTCAGTGCAGCCCTCATGCTCCCACCCTGTGAACTGGGAGAAGAAGACCAGCATACACAGACACAGATATACACAAGTAACCCCACCATCAGGCCAGGGACAACTGAAGGAACCCAAGTACCACAAAGCAGGAGATGACCAGACAGCTCCGGCAGGACAGTCCCTGCTCCTGCTGGTGTTTGCCACGCAGGCAGTGCCAGAAAGAAGTGAGTATAAATTTACACTGCTATCATGGAAATTTCCCACAGCAGCTTTTACCACAGGGTAACAATAGAGTCCTATGAGAAATTAAAGCTTATTCGAGCTGGGTGATTTGCCAGCTCAGAACACAATAGCCCCGCTTCAGCAAAGGCGAGGTGTAATTTGATGTTTTTGCAACCAGGAAGGATGGTCCTTTCTCCAGAGCCCATGTGTAACTGAGGACACAACTGCCAGGGGATGCAAACAGCCCAGCAGGAGCACAAAGCTCCCTCCATCACACACAAGGAACAACCTCGAGCCACAGGCTGGACAAACAACAGCTTCTGCTTGGAAACAAAGCTGCCTTCATCGCCCCAAAACTGATGGCTCCCTGTGACCCAGTGCAGGTTTCTCCCTGCCTGTCACATGAGGCAGAGCCCCAGTGTGCCCATTGTTAGCACGACCTTTCCCAAACAGAAGCCCAGTCAGCTTGCTGGGCGTCCAGGTTGGCTGCCTTTGCTGCATGAGGAAAACAAGGAAAACGCCAGCTCCCAGCCACACTGTGCGTGTCTGATGTCACTGGTGGGATTTGGCCAGTGCTGGTCCCTCCCAGCTGCAGCTTTTGGGAGTTGCACCATGGAATAAAAGTGCAGACACAAGCATGGAGGAGTTGCACAGTGAAGTGAATGAAGATCACAGCTGCTTCCCTGCAGTGTTGTTTAGAGCCCAGGTGAGAAGAGTGGGAAAAGGTCGAAGCATCTTCCCCTCCAAAACCGTCCTCAGAAAAAAATCCCCCACTGTCAGAAATGCCATGCTCATTGGAAAATGAGACGATAAAGAACTCTTGTGGGCATTGAAACCCAGCAACCCAAAGCCCAGGTCATGTTGGAGGAGCCCCAGCTTCTCCAGGAGCCGAGACAGGACCTGGGGAATCAACACAATGTCTCTAATGACTTTTCTGCCCTTTGGCTTTTCCCTGTTCTTTTCACTAGCAAGAACTCCAAGATTGCCATTTGTATACCAAATAAACTATATTTACATATCTTGTATTTGCTTTTATTTCTCCTGGATGGCTTGGGTTGGGTTGGGTTTGCTTTCCCCATTTGAGAGGTAACAGAGGCAGGGAAAGGTCAGTGACCTAAGGAGCAAGTCCATCAAAGAAGGGGCAACAGAGCAAGAACAGGTGATTGCTTTAATTCAGCTCACACATACACCAGACATTAATTCAGCAGAATTAAAACTCATGGGAATTCTTATCAACAGCAACCAAAACCTCTCTTACAGCATTTGGATTGATACTGATGAACTCAACACTGAGGCGAGGTTAACCAAGGGTTTTCAGTTCTTTTCTGATAAGCCCAAACCTGATTTATTCAAACTGTGCTACATCTGGATTCTGTACTCAAATCATACAAAAACTTCAAATTTGGGAGAATTTAAATTTGTGTTTATTCAGTTCCAGGGGGAAACAAAGTAGATGAGCATTTACACAAGGGAAAAGCTTAATTTCCAGGTATCCCATAAAGGCTGCTCACCTCTTCAGCTGGCTCTGCTCAGATGTCCTTGTGAACTACTGGATATGTGACACAGCACCACAGTCTACCTAAAACAGCATCTCCAACTCACTTCCCAGTGAAAGGTCCTTTCAATACAGCTCTTGCCCACCAGGCAAACCAATAGAAAACAAGTTAACTTGCAGGTTAGGAATTTGGAAAGAATAGAAACCCAGGCAGGCATTTGTCAAGGTCGTGTGGCGGTGCCAGCAGCGCCACCGAGCAGTGACCTTGACATGCATTTCGTGACTGCATCTGCAGTTTAACATGCATGACTTCCACAGAGGTCAGTCATTCAAAGGCAAAACCTACAGTTCCTCTGTTCTTCAGTTGTTGTTTTGCTTTATAGCATTTACACACACTACACACCCCATCCCAGAAAAAAATCTGTTCTCCATTAGTAAGAAGGTGATGCATGGAAGAGACCCACCATCTTTGGTCCTGCCTTTCACCTGGGTTATCTAGTGTTGCAATTTTAAAACTTTGCTTCTGTAAGCCTGATTTAACTAAATATTATCATAGAAGTCACAACTCAAGATTTCTGCCATGGATTTTGAATGCCAATACTGTGTTTTACTGGACATTGCTATGAATTCTTTATAGCAATAAAATTGTCATGCTGATACTTAATCTTTCTCTGTGTGGTACTTCAATTATTTTCAATACTTTAATGCAATATATATTCAAATAGCCAGGAATAGGCCAAGCACCAGTAAAACTCTTGCCAAACCAAACAACTTTTGGCCTTAAGCCAAAAATCTACTTGGTCTCAATAATTTACTGCAATGTTCATTTAAGTTCAGTATTCTTCCACCAACTTTCAATTGCATTGTTTGGTTATTTTTAGTTTATTCCTTCAGGTGAAAAAGAGGTTTCATCAAATTCAACAGCAGCTGAAAAGATATGGAATTAACATCTTTTGAATTTCCAAGTGCTAAAAGGTAAAATAATATTTATACTTTTTGTGGCTGCCTGATTTTTCACATTAGCATATCTGTGGTTTTTATCAATTTTTCTATTGTGCTCATTTTGCAAACATTCTACGCTTACTTAATAGTTTGTAAACAGAAGTAATTAGTTGACAACAAACATGACTGAGGTTAAGTATGCATGAAATTATTTTCAAGATTGGAACCCAAATTAGTTAAGCTTAATTCAGGTCATTGTTAATAAAATTTTAAAACCCCACTATTTTTATGGATGTCTTTGAAAGAAACTCTCTCACTTCTCTTTGATCTTCTTTGTTCTCTTCACCCTACTGCTTTACCGGTGACACTCAAAAGCTCAAGTCTGCATTTTTTAGATAGCAACACTGTAAAATTTATCTAAAGCTTCCTAACTGAAAAATAAAATTATTAAAATGATGGCTCAGAACTTATTGCCCTCTCTTCCCCATACAGCAGTAAAAAGCTTTTCCTTGGAGTAACAATATAAAAGCATTACAAATTTTTATTTCATCGAGTTGGCAGCTGCATATATGTCTTTAGACTGGTTAGGAAAGGAGATTGTTGGTAAAGTGGTAGCAGTATATTTCTTCACTGTATATGACAATACTTCATTATAGCAGGACCATGCTCTTGTATTTGCACATATATCACAGCTCTCAAATTTCTGCTCCTCTTTTCAGACCATTTTTTTGCGTGCATGTTTATTATATTTACGCTGCGAGTTGCACAGCATTGCTCAATTTATGTCTGCCTAGGTCTGTAAATAAGCAAACAAGTGTATTCTTAGAAGTTATATTTGCAGTAACATGACGATTGAATTTATTCTTTCTGCTACTAAGCACAGCTTGTGAGATTCAACGTTTCTCTTCCTACTGACCACAAAGATAGTTGTGCTCCAAATCTTGTGTCCATTCAAAAATAAATGAATTATAGGAAATTACAATGTAGTTATTATATTAAGTCTTCCTTTTTATAAGAAAGGAAAAAAACATAGGCATACCAGGGCTGGAAAAACCACACAGGCAATCATGTGCCGTACTCCACAGTCAGAAGTATCTATCTAGTTCATAAGAGAAGTCTACAAAATACTTGTTCCACTCCCTCGTTCATCACTTTCCTGTAAGATTTGTAACCTTTTTGGTCTGTTTATAACTGTCCCCTTCAAATGCAATTCAAAAATATCCTACAGGAACTTCAGGAATGAGGAACACTAAGTCAAAGCAGATCTTGTCCTCATTGCCTCTGTAACACCACTGTGTCTCCTCTTACACCTCACATAATTCAAACATAAAGAGGAATGTTTTAGAGGAAATGTCCTCTTAGGAAGGAGGTCAGATGACCAGGTGGGTCAAGGGACTATTCACACGTATTTTCCTGTGCTACTCTAGCACCTGCACCCCTTTTGCCCTGCATCAGCATTGGCAGAGGACAGATATATTCCCTCACAAAAGAGACAAGGCTTACACAACAGTAGAAAATCCATAAAAACACAGCTCTTAAAAAGTACGTGTTTCTAATAAAGGCATTAGGGTGAATATAAAAGAAAAGGAGTGTATGCGTAATTAAAAGGCTGCCCCTCATTCATGAGGTTTGAAAGCAAGAAAAAGCACCTTCCTCAAGGCTAGGAAACATGTTTTATGGAAGGTAATTGTGTAGAGAAGCACCACATGTTCCTTGCTGAAAGCTGGTAGTGATAACTGGGGGTAGATCCAGAGGCTGTGACAACTCTCCACAGCCAAAGCAAACACTTGCAGGCTGAAGATTTCTGGTGTGGCCTGCACACAGGTTGTGCTTACAGAGTCTTCTGGCCTATTTCCCCCCAAAGCTAATCCCACTTCAAGCTCAGTTCAGAACTCTCTGTGTATTTGAAAAACTACAGGCTTATTATATATCAAACATTGCTTTCACCACCCAATATCCAACCAAACTTGAAAATAAAAATAAATTTTCGAGTAGCACCACATATGATGGGTACACTGGTATTTAAAATTGGAGCCTCTCATGTTTTTGAGCAGCTTTAAAAGCAGCAAATTTGCACAGGAAACTCCTTAAATATAGTATAGGTGTCACTGAAGAACCCTTTATGTTTATCCTGTGTTTCAAAGTCACACCAAGCAGTGTTTCACAGCAGCCACTTATGTTTTGGTCCAAATAGGCAAGACTCTGGTGTTACTCAATCTAGTGTAAATTCTACAGCTGGTCAGAGAGTGTTTTGCCAGCTGGGGAAAGCAGAAAAAAACCCCTTTATTTTCAGTTGAAAACATAAAGCCTAAGAAATATTTCTTTGGGAGGAAAAAAAAAAGAAATCCCCACTTTAAAAAAAAATCTTACATAGCTTGACATTTCAGCAGGGCCATGTTCTGCCCCACACAACGGTGTGAGGCTGTCACATTTCCTCATGTGGAGACAAGCCCAGCTGGTTCCCAGTCAGCACAATGCTGCTCCATGGAAGCACGAGGTATGCAATGACTGCCTCTGGCAGCTCCAAAGCAGAGACCTTCACATTTAAAAGCCATCAGGCTGCATTCCCTAGGATTTGATAGGCAGGGAAGCCTGCAGAGGAGTCAGCTGGAGATTTGCTCTTCCTCCCTTAAACTGGTGTGAATATACTCCAACAGGGGCCTCACCGTCCAAACAGGGAATGTCTACCTGGCCACTGGAGTTGTCCTCCTGGATGATGGTGGGAGGCTCTGGAGCGGGATCCGGGGAAGGCAGACACACAGGAGGCATCGCCCCTGCTGCTCAAGCACACCACTCCAACTTCTTCACCACTAGCCTCCATTTAAAGCTTAAAACTCACTTTTAAACACTTTTTTCTCCCCTAGCACACATAATTTTGAAAAGCACAAATCCATTTGCAAAGGTTCTTTTTCATATTTCTCTTTTCATTGTTGCAATTCAGCAGGAGGGTGGGCAGCAGGATTGCCTGCAGGTGGGAGGGGAGGAGGAGCAGCAAACACTTTGCCTTTTCCAAGCACTCCCTGATTTTGCCTACCCCACACTGGGACGTCAAGGCCAGGGATATATATGCAGCAGGACAGGTTTCTCCAGGGGCTCGGCGCTGCCCGCAGCGTTCAGCTGCCTGTGAGAGGAAATCAATGAGAGCTCTCCCTGGGCTCGGCGCTCCCCGGCCCGTGGCCTCTGTACTTATGCAAAGAGTGCAGCCCTTTGTGCCGTCCCCCCCGTGAAAGCCATTACAGCAGCTGAACAGCGCAAGGTGACATCGATAACTAAAGCTACAGAAACAGCTTCCACAGCTCAGTGAAGGAAATACAGGCAAGCAAAATATTACAGCTAAGCCCCACTTCATCACTGCTGATGCAGAATGGTGCCTGGGCTCTTCTAGCACTAAACACTGGATGCATTGCTACATTTTCATGTTGCTAAATTATCAGGTATGCCTGCCTGTTATACCCTTTCTAGTGGCAGAAACCCAGCAGTCATCACACAGGTCTCCCTGTCACGCTGTAGCCTTTAGATAGTGGCCTCTGAAATGCCAAAACCCATCCCCCTTTTTCTTTCCATCACTGTTTCCTGTAGGGTGGCTTTATCTGCTTGGACAGCATGGTATTTTTTCCTGAAGAAGTTAATAGTGTTTACTCTGTCTCCTTTTGAAAACAGTTTCTTTCAATTATGCATTTTCTATTGATATTATTCTCTTATTATAGACACCACTTGGCCAATAATAGTATTTTTCTTAGGTTTGTTTTTTTTTTTTCAAATGTCTATGTAATGTAGGTTTTCCCAAATTCATTTGACCCTTTCCTATTTTTCAGTAAGTTCTGGCATTGGTATTGGCTCTGCATATTCTGGCATTGGCTCTGCATATTGCTTGTAACATAACCGGTGCAAAATAGCACAATACCAGCAAAAACTTGTTTAGATATATATTATTGTTAAATTTTTCGTTGCCTATATGTAATTAGAAAGCAAGAAGAGTCAGGAGCCACCATGGCTGGGATGATCTGATTAGATTAGAGCCAGCTGCCCAGCTGGCTATGGGGCAGTCACAGAGGCAGGCACAGGACAAGCAGCAGGCACATCCCAGTATGTTCTTTTTATGTCAGATACTCAAGTAAGACCCTTCTTTCCAGTCAGTTTCCTTCTCGAAGCGCTAAACTAATTGAGAGGAATGGAACAAAGCATAAGGAGGAGATAGCTTGGGCCTCAGCCCCACTGCAGATGAGATAGCCTGGAAAGCACTGGATGAAGCCCAGGGAAAATCATCCCCCTTGGGCCAGCAGCCCTGGAAACCCAGTGGGAGAGCCAGGATGCTCACAAAGGCTGAGGTTTGGCAAGGCAGGCTGGGTGTTCAGCCTTGTCAATGGATTGATTCTACATTCTCCAAAGAGATGTACATGCCTGCAGAGGGAAGAAAAACCATGTCCCAGTAGCAGCCAGGCCCTGGCCAGACCTGTATTTTATCTGCTGGACTTCTCTAGTTCAACCTAACCATGTTATTGTAGGCTTGCATATTTAAAGACAGTCATCTGCTAACCTGTAAGAATTATAGTTCAACTATTTGTGAAGTCTGTTACAAAAAAGAGTAAAATGTAAGCTTCTCTTAATGCTCAAAAAAAAAAGGTCCAGCAAAAAGAGTAACTCAGCAATATCTAATGACCCAAGAGAATGAGGATAAAGAAGTTATTAGCTGGGAGGTGAAAGCATTAAGCAGTGAAAACAAATTATAAACTTACTTCAGTATTGTGGACACACAGACAAAAGCCAGATGTTGGTACAATAAACACCACAATCTCTGGAATTAAGAACAGAAACATTCAGTTTTAAATCGAAATGCTGTTTCACTTCACCATGCAGGTGTTTAACCTTCCAGGCTTCACCCTACTTTCATTTTGTCTTTGAAAGGACAGACATGCTAAAGCACAAAGCTTTTCTGCATGGACAACTTCAAAACATATTTGTTCAATGGTCCCATTATGCAAAACTTCGGAAAACTCCTTTCCTTGCCAGCAGATGCTGGTAGAGGCCGAAGGGATTTAACCTCTCCACTGCCACACGTGTGATCAGCCCAATCCCAGGCACAAACAGTACATCAAGGGACTGCTCCCAGCCACCCTGCCCCAGCCCTCACTCACAGCACCTCCCATTACCATGCAGCAACAAAATCCAATGCATTTTGACTTACCCTGGGGTTATTCCAGAAAAACAAAATTTAAAATGTGTCTCAAACTCTTTATAGATCTGGTATCAAAGTCATTCACAGCCCATTATGAAATTGCATATTTTAAGACCTGAATCAAGCTATTTTATGCATGTCCAAAGACTTCATTCCCACCTCAGAGAGCTTTCAGCTTTCCTGGTACCCAGTCAGGCTCCTGCAAGCCGCCGCTGCCTCAAAGCCCCGTGCTGGGCACTTTACAGCTCAGGGAACACTGGGGGTTTCATGCGAGCGCTCAGAACAGGGGCAGCAGCCACCCAGCCCTGCCTGCTCACTGCCACGCTCCTGGCAGAGGAAATCAGCAGGTACTTCGAAAATATAAATAATCGTTTTGATTCAACCCAAATGCTGCTTTGCGACATCACTTCCTTGAATAACGTGTCCTAGTGTGCCACTTTGTTTTTCTCTCTTACATTATTTATCCTGTAAAGAGTTCTGCTGTGGGAGATGCAGAGAGCTGCAGTCAAATAACAAAGCACAATCAAATAACTGCATTTCTCGGGAGGGAGGTGTCAGAAATGCAATTCTAACGAGACCTGGTCATATTTTAAACTCTGGGTTTTTACAATCAAGATAATCTGGTAAAATATTTAAGTAGAAAATGAAAATAAATAAATTGGGAATACAATGCAAGGGCTCTTGACTTGTTTTCTATACACGCATTTCATTTAATGGTTTCAGAATTTGCAGTCAGATGGTAAAGTTGGGGTTTATGTGCTTAGGGCCTTAAACTATGATGCATTGTCTGGAGAACAGAAAGATTTGAAAGAGATTCTGTTGCCTATCACATTTTATTTAATGCAGTACAGCAGCAGGGAAGAGAGGGCATTTGCCCACTAGTAGTAAATGGTTGAACTTTAATATTAGTTTGTCTGGATGATCCTCTCTTTGCAAGCTCTCGGTGCAATCCACTGTGGGTAATTACACCTTCAGTATCTGACAGAATGAGAAATATCTGTGTTGGAAATGAAAAGCAGCCAACAGGGAAGAAGAAAAAGATGTAGTGTTTACAAAACTATTAAAGGCACTTAAACAACCATCTAAAAAAATGGGAAAATCTTTGTAAGCCAACAGTCATAGCAACTTCTTTCAAGTGTTCCTTTCAGTCCTTTACAACATCAAAAATTAGGTGACACGGTACCCTAAAAACTAAAATCTCACAAAAATGAATACCTTGGGAAAGAAGCAAGTAGTTATATTAAATGGAAGTGAACCAAGCAAGTTCTTTTATGGAACTCTAGAAGGCAAAGGTTGCCTGTAAACATGAAAGCAACACAGATCACCAGTAAGCAATGCCGTGTTATCTATCATTTTATGGTTATGTGGACCATAAACACTTCAAAGAATGAGTATAAATGCCTGGTGAGATGTCCATGAAAAGGGAAAAAGGCAGAGCTCCTTTGAAGGAAGGAGCTGAGGGAGGTGCTCTGGACAGTTTAGAAATGAAGATGTGGAGTTTTTTTAATTTGGTCCTGATATTGCATTCATGATACTTAATTTTAGCCATATATATGCATGACATTTGTTCTGCAGTAATGATTGATGCTTCCTCTAGAATCAGCAGTAAGAGACAGGCACTTTCAGCTGGTGATTCACTAGATCCTAAAATAGGTTTATAAAATGGGAATCTCCAGGGATGATTCCATCCACATCCACTGACTAGGACTGAACTTAGCAGCTGAAGTTAAATGAAATAAATCTTGAATTTACCAATCGTAGCACAGGAGTATCTGCCAACCACAGAATAAGAAATAAAGCTGAGGAAAGGAGTTATAGTGAAAAAGCCACATTTTTTGGCATGATTCATCTTCTAATAATTAGGATTTTTGGATTAATGCAACTACACTCCATGTAGAAAAACCATGTGACTTCATTCTGTAAAATATTCTATATATATATCATTTTCTTCCTCAAAATGTAAGCAGTTCCTAAGGGTGTCATATTATGCACCACTCCTTCTTCCCAAATTTGGTTTTATCTGGTGAGTGTGTATTGTGCTGCTCTACTGGCAGTAGATCCCCACTTCCTTGGGAAACCTTGGAAAAAACCTCTCACATGCACTCGCTCTTCCTAGTGTAACCCAATGCATAAATGTAAAGATGTCTGCTTAAGTCCACTAGTCCAACTTCTGACAAATTACAGTGGCAGAATTAACAGATCGAAAGAAATTACAAAAATATTGAAAGGTATTACTAAAAGAACACTATATCCAAGTACTGATACTTGAACTTTTTAATCACACAGTTTATGTGAAAGGTCATAGGAAAGAGAAAAAAATAAGTAACACAATCAGATCACGCATCATGCAGCATCAGTTTTAAATTTCTAGAGCTTCAGAATTATAAAGAAAACAATAAAGCTTGTAGAAATGCACAATTTACTTTTATGCAACTAAAATGAATATACTGAAGAATGCAACAGATTGTGTAATTTCAGGAAGCTGCTTCTCTACAGATGTCCATGCAAAAGTCATGTATACATGCAAAGCAAGACAAAACTCTACATTTTTCTTTTTTTATGTAGCTTTAGGTCAGACTTTTTTTTCCTTTGTGCATTTTTTCCCTTAAAAACAACACAACAGCTTTACATGCAACAATGTATTTTCTGAAATGTAAGAAGGCTGGAGGATTAACAGATTAAGCAAAATAAAAGCATGTATTAAGACAAAAGAGAAGAAACAACCAACAACAATATTTTGAGTGAGAGATTGTTCCACCCAATACTAGCAATGGTAAACATCCACCATCAATAAGAGAACTCCTGGGACCTACTAACACTGCACTAATGGAAAATTAATGGGCCTTGCACAGACCTCTCATCTGCAAGGATCTTCATTCCACAGACAAGACACATCATGCAAGCTCAAAGTTCTCATTGTATAATCTGTGGCAGAGAAAACCTTTATGGATTTTTTAAAAATATCCATAAAATATTTTACAGAATACACTGTAGGCATATTTCTTCAAAATGCCATGAACCAAATGATGAAAATGTGCTGAAAATTCACCATCTTCAAAAAGAAAGACAGATGCACATAAGAAAAGAAAAACAACTTCCAATAAAAAGATTACAGGCAGTAAAACACGTATATAAACTGGAAGTCAGTTACACCCTTCTGAGGAAACTCTGTATATCCTGCAGGGGGGCAGCGTCCATCCCCCCTGAGCCCCCCAGCAGCACCTCCAGCCAGAGCAGCCTGGCATGGGGACCTCGTTAAACGTCCCCAGCAGCATTCTTCGAATGCAATGAGATGTGGCCAGATGGCTTGAAGGCATGTCTAGAATCCAGCAATTCTGCTGGAACCAGAAAATACCCTCTTCTGAGTGGTACATAGTGATCTCAACTGATCCAGAGAGAAGCAGGGCTGCCGGAGTATAAAAAAAGCCTTTCCCACCAGTTATTATCCTGTAATACCATGTATTTTTTCCACACTTTGGAAAGTACTCCCTATTCAGGGAAGCGGCATGGCAGCTGCTATTAAAATTTGACCCCTGTGATATTAAGATAATAGTTTTTGACATAGCCATACTAAATGTCATTCCTCATTCTTCCATGTCACTACCAGTAAATCAATACCAGAAACTAATTTATTGCTGGCAGAAAAGTCCTCCTGTCTTTTGACTGACATAAATTAACAAGCTAAATAACATGAAATTATCTGAAGTCAGTCAACTGCTATTTGTGTTAGTCCTGCAGAGGTCACAAAGCAGATGGAATGCATACCTGGCACAGTCCCATACCAATGGCAAAGTTTAGTTTACATGTAAAATATAAAGCAGGCTATTTTTATTACCAGGAGTTTTACATTCCTCCTCTGCTTCAACAGACTGGTCCCGCTCTGGCCTCACCAGGGCTACGCTGACACTGCTGCAGTCAACAGGATGATGTGTGAGAAAATAAAAGGCATAAAATGCATAGCTAAGGGCTAAAGCTTCGAGGGGAAAAAACAACAACAAGGAAAACAAACAAACCAACCAAAAAAACCCAATAATGTTGCAAAGGATTGGCAGCATTCTGCTGAATTAGAGCTGAAGCTCCCACTTGCAGCTTGGCTGTCCATAAACAGAGGAGCAGCCACGCCAGGCAGCCAGTGGAGGCTTTCTCACAATCACCATACACTGCCCAAGCTGCAAAATATCAAACCCTTTTCCCACAGCTTTGCTGACCACCAAGGACTTCCCAGCCAATTGTCAAGTACAATCCTTCCCAGTGGGATAATAAACACTACATCTCCCCCAGGCTCCCCGCTGGAGCCTTAAATATCCATTTTTATATAAAAATAGAGGAGCTGTTTTGCATCAGGTGACTGCCTGATTTGTTTGGAGGAGAGTATGACAGTCTCGAGGCTACGAAAGGAGCCTTCACGCCCACTGCCTGTCCCTAATTAAGGCGAAATAAGTGCTCCTGTCACGTACGCCCCAGCCACACAAAGAACTCCTGTATGACGTAGAAGACAGCATGCATAGATGAAAGGGAAATTTAGAAGGCAGCACAGCCCTGGTTTTCTTACTAGCACCATCAAAAAGGAAGGAAGAAAGAGTGTCAAAGAGCAGTGGCATTTAGAGGCAGAGATCCCCAAAACAATACTTTTCTAATGAAAGACCTGCAGGTCCAAAAACTTCTTGGTTCCATGTAAATATTTTGGTTTAGTACATGCTGTTACATTACCCCACAAAACATCTCCCAACCATTTTTTTCCCCCTATATAAGTTAAAAACAACTGATAGGAAATTCAGCAATTTTCTTTCTTTTTTTTTAAACTAAACATCAAATTGAAGGATTCTGGCATACTAATGCATTTCAAAACAGGAATGTTGCAAGCAGAAACAGCACTCATGCTTTGACGTTAGCATGGAAGCATTCCTACCTAAAATAAAAGAAGCTACCGCCTTGATTTAGCAAGCACTTGCTTTTGCATTATTAAATTACAATTTGTCTATGCAGAAATTCTTTTGTATCCTGAAGAACAGCTTGTTACATCTACCTACATCAGCTGACCAAACCTGGACATCCTTGGTGATTACACCAGCCTTTGTTAAACTATATATAATCACAGTTAAGTATTTTGGCAAAGCATCCCAGAAGTAAATGTAGAGAGGAGATCTGTATACTTTCACAGATTATTACATTTTCTATAGATATTCACTGACAGTTTATTTCCATGTGTTTGACATGCAGCATTTTCACCCTGAGGAGCACCAGTATTTGCTGCCTCCTGAGTAAACAGTTTCCCAGCTTCCTTCAAAAGTTATAGGCTGCATTCCAGGGTTTGGTTTCTATTTTAAAAAAGTCAGTTTTGAGCTGTTCACTTAAAAGGGAACTGGGAAGTTAAAGGGGTTTTTCTCCAACTGAGGCCCAGATAAATCCATGTATACAAATCTAGAGGCTCCTCACAAGGATCATCTCTGCAGCAAAGGGGATGAAGGACATAACACACTGCACACAAACCTACAGAAATTAAGCAGTCCTTCAGCAGCTTTATATGAGCTGGAGAAAAAGTACGAAAGAGGGAAAAAAACAAATAAAAGCAGGATTCCAGGCCAGGAAGGGCAGAAGCAGGAGAGAGGGGGCCCTGAAACGACACCCAGCACCATGCAGTGATGGAATGGAAGCTGAGGGAGAAGAAGCTGCCACCTGGGGTAAACATGAAGAAGGATTAAAAAAATCATTCTATCTCATGTGTTAAAGTTGAAAAGCATCAGCTCTCACTCCTAGAGCCAGCCCCATGGACCATCACCTCCAAAACCCTCCCCAGACAACTTTCTACCCAGAGCAATGTTTTTTTTCTATGGAGCAAATTAAAAACTGAACCTGAAGCACTGCTGCCTGCAAGCTCTAAATACAGGAAACACGACTATACTGGTTGTGGCTTTTTCACCAGCAAAAAACATCCTACAGATATTCAGTGGGGTAGCCATGTGTAAGCAAACCTTGAAAATGATCTAGTTAATTTTAGCTCAGGAGAATCAACTTCCACCCCAAGCAACCACGCACTGCTCCACAGCCTTTTCCCTCATGGTTTTCACATTTTTTTTCCAGTTCCCTCTGCATGAAAGTAGCCTTAATCCCCCATGCTTCCTGAATGCCCCATTAAATACAAGTTATTCTACAAGCTTTACACATCACATAGCTTAAAATGTCATTAAACTCAAGAGAGTTTACTGCAGAGTGCTCAGACCTGGGTTTTCAGTGGCGATGTTGAGTAGGGAGTGCTAAGCAGGGCTGTGTATTAATAAATTTGTTCAGCAAGTGCTCAGTTTAAGATCCAAGTAGCAGATACATCATTCATTACTCCAAATGAAATCACTGACAGAACTTAAAAATATATGCCAGACTTCTCCAACAGAAAGCAGAATATAGACCGTTACTTGCCCTTCATGCTAAATTAGTAATCTACACAACTAAATACTTGCAATTACCAGCCATTTATTATTTTTGCAGCTTGTTTCTGTAATTGCTAATGTAGTATAAAAATCATGAAAACTGTCTGGTGGTTTATTTGGGAGATTTATTAAAATTTTACATTGCCTTACAACAAGTACCACCAAAATGGAACAATGTCTACAGGAAAAAAAAATACAGACATTTAATTACTGAGCAAGGTTTTAATCAAACCTTTCTATTTTCCTTCATGGTAACAAAAGATGTTTCGGCACTGGGCCAGAAAATAACTGTAAATTTGCATGTTCTTTGCTTCTGAAGAAAAGAGGTTAAAAATTCGTCTTTACCTCAATGTAGTAATTATTTAAAATCTCTGACACGAACTGTTGAAAAGTTAAATGTTTTTAAAATTTAAATATGAAACGAGGAAAAAATGGGATAACCACTTCTCCACAGGCTCTTTATGGATTAGTATTTTTCATAACATCAGGTAAACAGATTCCTAAAATACAGTATGGTTTTCAAACCCCCACAGCTCATCTCTCTGGGTCCTGCAGCCAGCCCAGCCCAGTGCAGAAGGGCTTGGCACAAATTCTGCACACCTTGGACTTCCAGTCAAGGAGTTGCCAAGTGAAACATAAAAACTTTTGTATTTCTTCAGTTGTGGAGCATTTTAACTTCTTGGCATGGTTGAAGAAACCTTTCCCATAACAGAAATGGTCTAAACACTATTGCCTAATTATACAATATACTGAAATCTACGACCATGTAAGTGATCCCCTGACATTTAGTCACACACAGAGATTCAGCCACATCTGGCCTGCAATACTGTATTCTTCCATCTGCAGCCTCTGCTTAAAAAATGTATGAACTAAGCCAACTGCAAAGCTCTATTCTGCAGATATTGTCAGTAGTTCAGACTTCCCACATCCCACAAACGCAGATGATGGTCCTAACTGGTATAGAGCATAGAAATAAAGTTCAAAAACTTCCTAGAGAAAGAAACTTGCATAAAGAATTTGCAGTGTTTTCAATGCTTTTTAAAGTATACAGATTTAGTCTATGTACCATTCTATTTTTCTACTCTTGCATCACTGAGATAGCATTGTTAATCTTTGGGGGTTTTATTAATTCTTTTTTAAAGAAAAAAACTGAATCTTTTTCTAAGTAGGGCAGCAATGTAGAAAATTTCAGACACAATTGAGGGAAAAATTTGCCTAGCATCATCATAACTTGAGTTTGCACAATTTTTTACAGTCACTGTGTACCCATTGATCCGAGAGATTTTAAATCATTCAAGTAAAAATTAAATTACTACAAATGTAACACATATCAAGAACACAACACTTGGCCAATGACTTTGAAAACAAAGATATAAGCTGTAACCTGAGTTCTGAAAGAAAAGGAAATCAGCCAAAGTAGCAGTACAGTAATTACCTTTAATACACTCCCATCTCCCAGAAACCTCCAGCAGTTACACCTTGTGCATTCAAGTGAATTATCTCCACTCTCACAACTAATTTACAGAAGTGACTGAGGCTCTCTTGGGTGGGAAGAGACTCATTCTCACAGATAATTTTGTTCCACTACTGCACATTAACAGGTTTTGTACATTTAAATGTAGAAAAAACCTGCTACTCTTTAGGGAAGGACAACCAGTGTGAGTCAATCTCTCAGCTGGATGTGTGCAGTAAATTAAGCGTGCAGATCATCGTGGTGAGCAACCTCTGCGGGCAGCACACGTCCCTCCACCCCAGGAGACACCTGTCTTCCTTCAGAGCAGCTTTCCACTCCCAGTCTTACCTCTCCTCATTTTTGTGCAGAAACACCATCATTTGGCTGCTCCCCTGACCTGCTTACTCAATAGTGCATCTTTTCCTTCTGGAAGCAACTTAACACTAATGATAAAAAGCTAAAAACAAGACAAAGAATGCTCTAAACAGATTGCAGCTGAAAAAGATACTTGGAATTAAAAATAAGACTTTCTGAGTTTTCTAATGTAGCTGCAAAATGGGGTGTGCTTACATTGCATGAACAGGAAACTGGCTGTAGTTTAAAATAACAGTACTGGAAAAATAGTAGGAGCTGAAGAAGCAGAAGACCAAGCGAAAAGAGTTAAATCTACAGTGCTTTATAGAAAAGCACACATGAACTGCCAGAGCCACCCTGACAGAGGCCATAATGCTCCAGGATGGTATTCCTGCTCCACCACTGGCACCAGCAGAGGAAGATGCTTAAGCTCACACTTAAGCCCTCAGCTGACCCTGGTAGCTGCAGTTATCAGTTTGACAGCCTGCCATTCCAATTCAGCAGACAACAGCCAAGCACAAGCACAATATTCACATGCTTAAAATTAGTCGTGCTCAAGTGCTTCAAGGTATTGGTTCCACATCCCATCTCATTGTTTAATTAAACCATCACATTGCTCAGGTCATTGGTATTTTTGAGCACCAAGGAAGGTTTAAATGGTTGTCATAACTTGCTCCTCTGTTCCTAAAAATACAGTAGGAAGATGCTTTAAAATGACAAAATGTTATGAACTATTTTGATGCATTTAGCAGTTCTCACCATTTCAGCTAATTGCTGCCAACTGAGTCTGAGTGTATCTGCCAGCCAAACTGATAGCAGATATCAAGGCACCACGGAAAATGTCCCTGCACCGCATGCTGCTATGGATGGTATGTATGTGTGGCACTGTGACACCTCACGTGGTTAGATAGGACAAGACAGTATATTTAAAGGTGTTAGAAGTTAATACATGTGCCAAACATCACGTGGTGGTCTCTTTCTTTGGCTGGTTTAGCTGTGGTGAAGCCATCTTGCCTGAGAAACAGCTCAGTTTAAAGTTCTGCTTTTCACCTTGGCACGGCCTAAACTCCTGTAGTTCCTGTTCATTCCTGTGTAAATTTATTCCTGCAAGTTCAAAAGACACAGATGTCTGTTGGTGGGGGAGATAAGTATAGTCTAAATCAGAGCTCATGATTGCTGCTCTAGCACTGGATCAGGAATGAAATGCCATCAATCACAAAACCCGCATGCTTCCAGCTTAACCTCCTGTAGGATCCGGTCCTTTCCTTCCTGAGCAGGCAACAAATCAAAAATCACAGGGTCTTCACTTCCCTGATTAAAACATATTTCATCAAAACACACTGAATCTAAACACCAGGATTTAAAAGTGATATCAACAGTTCATTGCAATTGGAATGGGGGTGAAATTGGATCAGAGCACACCGGGGAGCTGGTTGTGTAATGGCTGTGTGCTACCATGCATGTTGTGCATACCTATATTCAGGTCATTTTGTGCTTTCTAAATCCCATGGGAGATTTTTTGGTTGTTGTTTTTCTAACTTGGAGCATATAAATGTAAGTTTATAATAGGATTTAGCAATTTAGGAGAAAGTAGCATAGTCAGGTGTGTGCTCCCTTTATAAGAAACTGGTTTTGGCTTTGTTACTACATATTTTCATTTCATAAATTTTACTGAAGTTTTCCTCAATGAAAGATCCTATTGAAGTAAAAACTTCTATTTAGAAATGTTTATTAAAATTGCATTTTGCTGTCATACTTTCACATACTACACCAGCAAAATATAATCACACCTTCTCCCAGCACTACTTAAGTTTCTAAAGCAATCCGTCAGAATGTGGAAATTTCTTTGATTGCTTTTTGCCCAGAATAAGTATGAAAGCTGCTTAAGAGCTCAGAATTGCTAAACACTTGGTGCACTTCTACCAAGATCTTTTAAATGAGTCTGCTGCCCCGAGCCAGCCAAATGTCAGGCAACTCTACCTGAGTGCAGGGCAGCCACGTCACTGCTGTGTGTCACAGAACACCTCCAGCTGCCTGGCAGGCAGGGTGTACAGCCAGCAGAGCCCCATCCTGCACCCCCAACACACCCCCTAAAGCAGTTCTCCTCTAAAATCTAGTACTAATAGTTATTGCCCTGCAAAAGCATTCCTTAGCTTACACTTCCCACTCAGAAATGAAAACCAAATTTCTTCTCTTCCGCTGCTAAGCAAAGTTTTAGCAAAAAAAAGACCCCACCCAACACTGAAACCATATGGGGAGCAGAAAAACTGACCACAAACATTTTTTCTTAGTTCAGGATGATCTAGAAGATCAATGGGACATAAATTATTTGTGAGCTGAGCTATTTCTGTAAACTCTCCTGAATGTTA
Organism: Dryoscopus gambensis; assembly: GCA_013389985.1. Taxonomy (NCBI): domain Eukaryota; kingdom Metazoa; phylum Chordata; class Aves; order Passeriformes; family Malaconotidae; genus Dryoscopus; species Dryoscopus gambensis. Next base: position 77,851 of record WEIT01040870.1, read on the forward strand.
CATCAAAGGCAAAGCAAAAAGCCCATAACAAGCAGTTCAAAATAATTTCCCCTAACCTCCTTCAGTCACTGAATTCTCAGGTGTTTCTTCTAATGGAAATAAAAATATTTCTATTTGCGTCATTTCCAAACTGATGTTCATGATTTAAACTCATCATTCCTTACGTATTCAAGGTGACTCCAAAGTGTCATGATATTTTCTGCGTATGCTGCAACACGCAGGCACAGTGTGGGGTATTAAAAATGCTTTGTATGCTTTCCTTCACTACATCTTTACTTCATTTTGCTTTAAAATTACTTTTTATATTACAGGATGCTGTTCACAGATATAACCACAGCTACATAATTTTGCAACACAAACTCCAAGAAGCAGCTTTCAAAATACAAAGCAAAGGGCAAGCCACTAGGCTAAAGTTTACAAAAAACCCATTAATTTTATGGAAAACAATGAAAATGGGTGGAAAAACCACTTTTTTTATGTACAACAAATTTGACATGACAGAAATAAACATTCCTGACCCTTCTTCATGCAAGTCCTTCTCCTGCCCAGGATCTCAGTGTTAGAGGCATTTCCAGAGATTAATGGAAAACTCAGTTCATACAGACCATGTGACTCTCCCTCCGCAGGGCCCACGACGCCTAGTGCAGGGTTCTCAAATTTAAATAAGGATGTGACCAGCGTCTCTGCTCTGGCAGAGGGAAATTACACATCAAGTATTACAATGTTCCCCCTGCAAGTCTTCTTTTTTTCCTAAAACAACTTTAAAAATAACTGGACACTAATAATTTGAATGAAAAGCAAGCCAGATACCCTGGAGAAAGTAAAACAGGCACACAATTTTATAAAGTAAAATATGTTCTCTCTTTGTGCTCAACACACTAATGCTAAAAATAAGAATTTTGCTGTTGGTCTACTTCATATACAGTAACATTACCTTAAGACTATATTTTTCTCTTATTTTTAATGATCGATAAGAACTAAGATAAAGTTATGCTTGATTTCTTCACTTGTGATTGAAAAGGAGAGCACATTTGTTTTTAACTAGATTCTTGGCCTTTGTCAAATTTGCTAAAGCCAATTCTGAAGGCCTCAAGACCTTCTGTAATTAGGGTGCTGCTGGGGTGCCAGGGAGCAAAAGGAAATGCTGGTTTGGAGCACCTTGGACAGCCAAGGTCACTTTTGGTGGCAGTGTACAGAAAATCCTCATCTTGCTACCTATGCTTCAAGGAAATAATACTTCTCTAAATGTCTGAAAGACTGCAAACTTTGACCAGCTTAGAAAAGATACAGTTAATTAGTCCTGTTGTGCTATAAGCTGGTATTTCCAACTGCAGAAAGCCCTGGACATCCACTCTGTGTCCCAAAGTGCTGTGGTACCTGTTCCTGTTTCTCCAGTAAACAGTGTATTACAGTTCTGGCTGTTGCCATTTGGCAAAACTGTTGGAGTTCAAATTTCACAAATCCCTGTTGTTCTTAATTATTTGGGGCCTATTCTGTAAGCATACAAATTATCATGCCGAATAATTTGATTTACTATATCTAAATTAGATTCCTTTGACAGAAAAATCTTGGAAGGCACTGCACAGTTCAGCTCCTCAAGACGTATCAGTATGCATGTCATAATGTACGATTAGCTGATTATAGTTATTTTCCTTTTAACTTGTTTTAAAGTTTCACACGAACAGAAAAGTTGAAGCTAAGCTTTGCCCCTTACCACTCAAGAGCTACCTCCAGCACACTCACAGCCCAAAAGGCAGCCCAGTGCTTATGTTTAAATTTACAGTTGTATGTTTCTATTTACACTATATTTGGTACAAAATTAACACCAGCATTACACAATAAACACCATTTGTACATGTGGACATTCTTGCTTTGGGGAAATTTGACTTCTCGTGATGTCTGCACCCATTTAAGTCTGCACGATCACCTAAGTATCGTTTTCAATTTCAATAAAAGCATGTATATGAGGATTAGACTGCTATGAACACTGCAGTGCAGATCTAAATAACTCAGTCTGCCAAACTAGTGTTACTATGGAAACAAAACTAATGTACTGTGACCACAGCTCTGACTGCATTACTTAAGACCATCTGGTTAAAACAAATATTTTCGTGGCACAGTATTTGTTCTTAATTGTGTACTGATCCTCTTTCTTTTTTTTTTTTTTTTTAACATGCACAAATATATTACCTTTTTTTTGTATTATTATACTCTGTTCAGGTTTTCACAATGCTGCACGGGATTTTAGTTATATTTAACATGCTTACGAATAAATCCACATCTCTAAGTTAAGCAAGACTGGATGAAGGTTAACGGTCTGAAGTTCCCCGCTCTCTTGCACTGTGTTTCTAACAAGGTATTTTTTCATATTCCTGCATCACAGCACCACTGAAGAAACACTTTACGCCATCTGTTCTCCCTGGGAACGCAGCAGTGCCGAAAAGCAAAGCTGAGCAATGAGCTCCCATCCACCCCATCCCAGCTCCCTGCCTGCACTGTGGATGCAAAGCACCTCCCAAGTCCATTGGCAGCTCCTCCAGCAGCTCCTTGCTAGAAGGAGTCAGAGCGCTTCCAAAGTGGTTTATTTTACTTCGGAGCATTTCTCAGAGTAATAACTCATTGCCTGTCTCCAGCCTGGGGAAATTTAATATTCTGAACTGAGATGTGTCACTGCAGATACTGTTCAGATAAGAAATCAAATGCTTTCACAGCTAAATTCAGATTGACCAGATCGTCATCAATACCAACACAGAAAGGTAATGACCACTTTTCCTATCTGTTTCTAAAACTGGAAAGATATTTTATTCCAGGGAAACATTAAATTAACGAACTAGTAAACAAGTAGGTCCATTTTTCATTTCAGTGTTTCTACAGAACCGCAATATTTAGTTCCTATTTAACAGGGAATAGATAGATATAAATGTTTGTATATGTATATATAAAAATATATTAATGGTAGGGGTTTTCAAGGGGTTTTTTGATGGTGGGTTGATCATGGCTGGATGCCAGGTACTCACCAAAGCCTCTCTAGCACTACCCTCCTGAGATAATACAGTAAAACACTTGTGGGTCAAGTTAAGTACAGGGAGAGATCACTTACCAGTCACTACCACAGGCAAACCAGGCCTACCTTGGAGAAATTAGTTTAATTTACGACCAACCAAGTGAGAACAGGGTAATAAGAGATCAAGCCAAACTTTAAAACACCTTCTCCACATCCCTCCCTTCTTCCTGGGCTTAACTTCACTCCTGAATTCTCCACGTCCTCCCCTGCAATGGCGCAAGGGAACAGGGAATGGGGGTTGTGGCCAGTGTGTCCAAAACAAGCCAGCCCCACAACGCAAGCTTGTCTATTTTGCAAGCTCCACAGAGAAGCTGTGAATTGCAATGACAGCTTCCACGCTGCATTCTCGAACTGCATTATAAACTTAAGGACATGTGACTTGAGAAAAAACTGGCACAGTTGGTTTTCCAATGACAAAAGGAATCAAATGTTGTCCATTATGACAAGTAGGCTTTTCTGGCTGTCACAGTCCCTGGCCATAGAGGTAGATTCATTCTCTTGGCCTCAGCTCGAGCATTCCTTAAAGCTATGACTTGGAGAGGCAGATTTATTGTGGCATGGATTATCCATGCTGCTGGAGGTGTGGAAAGTGCAGGGGCTAATACTGGTGAAGTGACCTGCAATCTTCTTTAAGCAGCTCTGTTGCACAAAGCCTGTGAGACCTGCAGTCAGGAGGGGAAGGAGGGGCCTCTGCCTGGGAAAGGCAGCAAAGACACCACTTCCCTTCCATCAGCAGGAGCTGCTGCTCCATCAGTGCAGCTGGAGAGCACTTCTGGCAAGAGCTGTGGTAAATGCACAGCAGATTTAAGGAATTGTGGATGATACCATAAAGAAAACCCGGAGCAATTAATCTACTGCTCTATTTGCTTGTATGTCCATCTGCACATTTTATTTGGACACACTATCATGGTACATGGGAACTTGTAAGGTCTCAAATTATATGAGGTATTGTATTCTGATCTTGGAAACCATGGCAGAAAGTTAAGAATTCAGCTAGAGCCTCCACCTTTTTATGAAATATACATCTAAGGAAAATATTCATGTCCTAAATTATGTCCTTCTGAATGCCACCATTGGAGACAGAAGAAGGAAAGTAGCTCTCAGTAAAGAGCTCCTTCAGATTCCCCAGGGCAATACTTTTTGGAACAACTTTTGCTCAATCCTGCCAATATTTCACTTTTTTTTTTTTCTAATTGAGAAAAAGATGGGAAGAAGATTATTATTTTAAAGATCACGAATGTTAAGGAAGCACAATCTTGCTAGTTCATAATTACAGCCTTGTATCAGATTGCCAGCCACGTATCAGTCAAGCATTTCTTATCATTAAGAAATGGGTAATTGCAGCAGGAGATGATTGAAGGAAATCAGCCAATCTCTCTAAAAAAAAAAACTATGTCTCCATTTATCAGATGGGTATAGGAAAGTGAGCATCAAATTCTGGCTGAAGGCTCCAAGAAAACATGCTGGGAGCTAAAAGCAATATAATTAAGAGGTGATTACAGAAGAGCTTTACCTACAGCAGGGCATGCAAAGCACCACACCTCCCTGTGCCACACACAGATCACCCTTCTGCCAGGAGCTCCTAGTGTGGCTGCTAGGAAGGTATCCTTACAGGGAACACTTCCAAAGGGGTCTGCTAGTGAGGAGGGAGCCACCAGCCTCCCTTCTACAGCCAAGAGCTACACAAACATCCAACCATGTGTGCAGAGACCTGGCTCTGGACCTCAGGGCTGCTCTCGCCTCTCCTTTGGTTCTCTGGGGCAGGCTTCAAAGAAAGACATTAAAGTAAACTTGCTCCTCCAAAACTGACAATTGATGCTGGAGCTGCTGCCATCTGATGACTTGGTAAAGAGACAGAAAAGAAGGAAGAGGAGCTACACTGACTCCAAGACTGTTAAAAGATGAATTATGTTCGGCTGACAGAACAAAAAAAAAGGAAACTAAGTTCTGTGCTACAAGTGACCTGAAGGTAGATAACTAAGAGAGCAGGATAGGGAAAATCTCCACCAGTTTTTATCATCTTTGCAAGGCCACATAAATAAGCAGAATACTTAACAAAAGAAATTCTGTTACACTTATCTATGTTTCCATTAATGACTGACAGTTTATGCCAAGACAATGGTGACTTCATTACATGTCATGTCTTAGTATGAGTTTCACAAAATTTAAACTACATTGTGTTGCTTTGGGACACAGCATCCACATCTCCAGCGTGGCAGAGAAAGAGGGAAAAATCAGGAGAGATCTGATCTCTGCATCAGGAAATCTCTGCATATTCCCCCTCCCTACCCAGGGCAGAGCCACAATTCAACAGGATCACCCACCTTCAGACTAAATTTATGGAATCAAATTTCTTTGGACTTAAAAGAATAGCCTACAGATTCCTCAAGTCCATTGAAAGTTTATCTGGTTTTAGCTTATCAGAACATGAATGTGACTGTATTTCTAGTCCAGTTTGGCAAGCATCCCAGTACTGGTGAGATGACAAAATCAGATCAGCTCTAATTCCTCCTGACACTCTGCTTTGATGTGACAAGCATCGATATGAGAAGGTCCCATACTTCATTCTCTGTTTCAGGTGGCCTCCCCAGTTGCGAGGATGATGAAAATCAGAAATTCTGTGGGCAGAGGACGAGGAAAGTGCAAGGCTCACCTGGCCTGCTCAGCTCTGCAGTCTCTGCCAGGAAGGGTCTGACCCCAGCTCTGCCCACTCCCCAGCCCTCCAGCTGCCCCTTCAGCAAGGAGCTCCAGCTTCCCTGGAGACAACAGAGACAACCCATCCCAGCCTTTGCCATCTACTCTACTACATCTGGCCCTTGGACATTCCACCGGTCCTTCTCTGACTCTAAATCTCATTCCACATCCTTCGTATTTAAGGGAAAGTATTTAAAAGAAAAATTCTGATTGCAACTTATCTTCAGAGTCCACACCTTGAGTCACCCTATGAAGGTGTGAACATGTGTTTATCTGGATGAACACACAACATGAATTTTGCATCACTGCCCTCTCTTTTCCTCTGCAGCTTCTCATCACCTCACTTTACACTGTGAACCCTTCAGTCCACATAGCATGTCTTGTCATGTCTGGGAAAAATCTTATTTCTATCCCACTTTCCATTTTCATTTACCTTTCTTGCTCGTTGTGCACTCTTCGTATACATGTCACTACCAACAGCTTAATTAACTCCATTTCTGGCAAATTGTTTTTGCAAGGGAGAAGAAAAAACAATACAGTGAAAGTAAAGGAGTATCTGCACTAAAAAAGTACCTTATAAGATTAACATTATTGGATTTGTGCCGAAGGATTGCAGACACCACCGTGTCACGGTTGGTTTCTTTGCAAAACAAAACACATTTTCACACAACAGCCAGAACCTTGGCCTCTGCCTGGACTCAAACTCAACTTGTTCCTCTTCATCTTAGATCAAGAACTTGCCCAAAGCATCCCTCCAATTTCACTGGGGCATATACACAGCACGAAGCATTTTTAACAGGATTACTATGGTCCTGGGGTATAAAGAGAATAAAGTCACACATGAATAGCTGAGGACTCAAGTTTACTTGCAGATAAACAGAATTCCGAATCCTTAAGTAGCAATTCTATAGGGAGTAAAACTTCTTAACCACAAAAGACATGGGTCTTAGAAACTACATACACACATATGAATTTATTGCTCCCTATTTTCACCTTTTATGTACATGCAAATATCTGTGCATTCCTAACTTTGAAAATCAGACACAACCTCACAGACCAGTATATGGAAATTTTTCTTTTTTTCACAACAAAATGGGAACATGTAATTTCTAGTAACTTATAATATCTGTAAGAAAATGCAATAAGTACAAAAAGTGCCTGCTTCAGCAAAAAACTCTGGATACCCTAACCCAGAAGCCTATACTTGGACCACCCATTATTTAATAACATGCCTCTGGCAAGCTCTGTTGATTCTTGCTAAGAATACTTTCTTTAAAATAGAAAAGGATTAACAGAAAGTTAAATCTTCAATGTTTGACACATGAAGATCACCAAGGAAACTGTACTTATTTGACTCAAGGAGAACAGTGCTTAGATTTAAGGACAAAGCAAGCGCGGGATTCTTCATGAGCTTTGTTTTGTTTGCATTGAAATGGAGCACATCTGAACCCAGATCTTTAACTTCTAAAATATACTTTTTAAATGCTTAACATACTTGGGCCTGCAATACATATAGAAATGGCCCAAATATGTAGTTAGTAATGAAAATTATTTATTACAGTCCTCCCAAACACAGCTTTTTTCACCCTAAATTATGTGCTTGAGGTACCATTTGTGTATTCGTATGGGGAAACTCCACCTCAGCAACCTGGACAAATGCTCCAGCTCCATCTGAGGGAAAAGCAGCCACATCAGTCTAATTTACAGCCTGGTCTACATTTGTCTACATTCCTCTGCATTCAAATATGTTGTCTTTAAAAAAATACACCTTTTTTCCCCCTCATTCTTTCCTTTTCCTTCAAGTAAAACACTTTCCAAATGGAACATGAAACTAAAAGCTCCTCATGCGTATTCAGCTTTAATTTTCCTGTAAATTATTTGCTGTTAAGTTGACAATCTAAATGTAGGTTTTAAAGAAATTTCATTATTTCAACATTTGATGCTTAAGTTTTACATACTGCATTTTATAGTTTAAAAAAAAAGAAAAAAGAAGAAGAAGAAAAAGTATCAGATGTCTCTCCTTGAACTTTTCCGTTAAATCCCAGAGTGACACACCCAGGGAGTTACTTGCTTGAAGCATGAAACACAATGAGGGTAAATGCAGGCATGTCCGAGTGTCCAGAGGTATCTATTTCTGACTGTTAACATTCCACAGAGTTTCTTGCTCTATTATAAACTTGAGCTCTGCCACAGAGCTCCCAGCTACCATAGCAAGCAAGAACTATTTGAGATCATTAACAGCAACACATTTTCATTTTTGGTAGAACTGACTGGAATGGCTGCAGGAATCCCTGATCTGCAGTCCAACATGACTCTATCAGTTTCCAAAACCTAAATTAGGTTTTGAGGAGACTATTAACAAGAACTGTAAATACCTGCCCTTGGACTATCTCCATGGCTCACATACCATGCTGCAACCCTTTCACCCAGATATTAAGAGAGTAATCTGTATTTAAAAACGCACTCCCAGTTCCTAACAGGAGAACAACCTGATGGCAGAAGAAATGGAGAGAAAAATGGAAAGAAAGTGGAGAAGGAGAGTCAAGGTGACTAGAAGAAATAAAATGTAAAGGGATAACTGAAAAGAAAGATTTCCATTACTTTGCTTCTTCAATTCTCTTAAGCCAAAACGTCTTGTTCAGTACTTGTAATTCATATATGCTGCACAAAATAGTCATATGATCATCACCCTAGCATATAATGTTAAATGTGTTGAAGTAGGTGTTGGTCTCAAAGCTTTTCCCCCCTGGTGCTGAGCAATCACACCTCCTTTTAGACACTGTCCTGCCCATTCGTTTTGGCACTGGAGATCAGTGCTGAGCCTCAGCCCTGGGAAGAGCTGCTTAAAGGAAGGAGCAATGGCAACAGGAGCCCTGTCCCTGTATTTAATAGGAGGGAACCATAAACTCAAAGAGGAACTAGTGACAAATCAGGTCTGCTGGTTAAATGACTGCCAAAATAATCTTCATTTGCTAGAGAACATGTAAATCAGAATTTACCCAGGAAGAGGGACAACAAACCATGAAGGTGTGTGTCCACATATCCGAGCTGCAGAAGTGATGAAGACCCTAGAGACCTGACTCAACCAGACAGCATCTATCATCATCAAGCATGTAACATGACTTCAAAAAGAACTATTTCTCTAGAGTTGTCTCTCTCATGAACTTTTTCTTACTGTTTGGAGGAAGTTTTGGTGTAGGAGAAGGGCAGAGGACTGAGAGTCCTTTATTTGAGACATGGACTTTTACTTTAAGTCACATGGCCAAACTGGTGAGACAGGAACTAGAAAAATGGGCCCTGTGGGTAGAAAAGTGACTGTATCCTTGACTCAAAGGATGGTGGCCAGTGGTAAAAGTCCAACTAGTGGCCAGTTTCTAGCAGTGTCTGAGGGACTGACAATGGGGACAACACTGCTGGATGTCTCCATGAATCACCTGAACTGTGGGACAGAGTGTGCCCTCAGCAAGGTCATGGGTGGGACCACGTAGGTGGACAGTGTGCTGGAGGAATGGTCTGTCAGGAGCCTCCTGAAGCTCAGCATGACAAGTAAGAGGTGCATCCTATACGGAATAACCCTACAGAAATATATGGAGTAGGGGCCGACTGGCAAGGAAGCAGCTTTGCCAAAAAACCCCTGAGTGGTCTGGTGAACCAAAGTGGGCAACACGAGTCAGCTGTATGCCCTTGTGGCAGGGAGGGATGGCTGCACACAGCTGTATTACCAACTGTAGACAGCAGGCTTATAGAAATTATTATTTCCCTCTATATGGCTTTTTTGACAACATTTTTAGAATACTGTACCAGTCTCAAACAAGACCATAGGAGGAATGCCACAGAAGGTTAAGTGAAATCTCGATGTTTTAATGTGATCAGCTTTACTGCATCAATTAATGATGCAGTGAATTAATGACATTTCAGCCTACAGATCTCCATGAGGAAAGAAGGCACCTCTATGAACACTAAGAAAATAGTTTGATACTGATTGCACAAGATAGTATTAAGTAAAATCTTTTACAGAATTCAGAAGTTTCTCTTTTAATTCTTCAGTCTGTTTGCATCGAAAAGTACTCTATTCAAATGTTTGAGCAAAGAAGTTGGACTGATGGCCAAGGTTTATCTAATCATGGACCATAAGGTGTTGCAGAACAATCATCTGATCAAGAAAAGAGAAATAACATATTATTTATGCTAATGACCATATAGCCAGTCTCTCTGAATTATAATGATTAATCATCCTATGGAACAGGTGTAATGAATTATTCCTGAGTTATTCTCAGTATTCCAACCATGTATGAAAACATGCAAAAAACAATTACAAGCAGCAGGCAGGAAAGGAAAACAATGGCAATATTTTGTTCATATACTATTTCTGAACACTAAATTGGCCTGAAATCTACTAATTGGATGTTCACAGTAATTCCATAATGCAAACTGATTCATAACACTGTTGCCAATTCTTCCAGCCACAAACGGGTCATTCTCATAACAGCACAGCTCTATTTACCTTGGCCACCCCGTCAGGAGCAGAAGCACAGGCAGTAAGGCCAAAGCTGAATGAGGATTTACACACTTTTATTGAGAAACTTAATTTTTACAATTTGCCTAAATCACCAGTTACTTTATGTCTTGCAACACTGCTACCATCAGCATTAATAAATAATCTTGGCTTCAGCCTCCAGGTTGTGAGATTCATATGTACCATGCTCGTGTTTCTCCTCCCTTGTTTTTTAACTTGTAGTGTATGCCAAAGCCCCGATTTCAAAATTTTCACCACCCCTTGAGGATTATTGATTTACTTAAAAGGGGAGGGGAGATAGGGAAGAGAGGTGGTATTGTCACACCATCACTGGAGAACAGCAAACAAACTGAAAAGGAAAAGGCACAGGGTCCAGCCCCCACCTACTGAAGCTGCTGCTCATCTGCTGCAAGGATTGCACTCCAAGCAAGATCAGGACAATTAGCCAACGTAACAGGTAAATACAGAAACAGCCTCCATCAAGGAAGATCCTCCATCCCCTATGCAGTGTTCACATACCTGCTTGATTCTTCTGTTACCCACTAATCCACAGTAACTGTTCAATGGCAGTCAGCAACAGTACATAATAGTCAAGAAGAGGAAATAACTAATTTGCTTGTGGCTCATTGAGAATTTTGCCAAAACATCAGTCAATCCTGTTATAGTCACTGATGTGTAAAAAAACAAATGGTCTTCAGTAATGACAAAAAAAAAGCAAAACTGTCTTCCGTAAACCCTACAAATAACATACTCTAAAAATTACTTTTTCTGCTCTAGTTAAAAAATGTGATTAAAGCTGTATTTCTGTGTAAGAGTGAATACCCGTACATTAGTACAGGATTTGTTGCACTGAATTCATGAGTTCAGCCACACTTGAGGACACTGTGTGGTGTGGCAGAAAGCAGAATGCAGGTGGAACAAGAGCACTCCCCTTCCTCAGAGGGCAGAGCGTGCTCCCAGGCAGGTCATTCATTTAGTGATGGTCTGTGTGACCTTGGCTTACCTTCCACATGCCCAAAGCTTAGCTGTGATAAGCAAAACTGATTAAATGAAGGCCATTCCTAGTGCATCCTGAAGTGGGTGACAGAGTTTTCCTTGCAAATGGGTGGGATTAAGCCTTATTCTCGCACCTGATTTTGTAAAGTCTGGTACTATCAAAGTTAGTTCAAAACCCTTTTCCTGCATGAACGTCCTCTACAACCTTAAGAAATCACATCACCTGCCCTTTGAATTTTGCTTTCTGGCTGTGAAAAGAAGCATTTTTCCATTACTTGTTACCTGAGCTTCATTACAACAGTAATTACATTATTACTTGCAAGACTCTCACATGGGCCAGAAAAGCAGTACATTTAAGGAGACAGCTGAGAAGTTTATAAAGGAAGACACCTCCTGTTCCCCCAAGAAATACACAGTGGTCATTGCAGATTAAAATTAGAGTCATTCCAATTTCTGTTCATGTGCCACAGTTTTAACAGCAATGAAGGGATGCTGTGTGAGGCATGTGAGTTTGCTATTTGTTTGCTGTTATTTAGAATTTAAAAAAAAATCCCACTATAACAAAAAACCAAGTTGCACAAATTGGTGATTGATACTAGGAAAATGCATTGAAACAGCTCCTGGTAGGCACCAGGAGGCTCTGCCCATCTGGCCTTGGCTCCTCCAGTGCATTCAGTGCTGCCAGGAATCCAAATCTGTAATTACAGCTACCCAGTGCATGAAACACTCACGCTCCTTTGCCTCCTATTTTCTGTATTCACAAAGTAAAGCTTCTCCTGCAGCTGGATGCTCCCTCAGAGCCCACAAAGCCTGAGCCACACGCCGTGTACGTGATGGGGCACCCAGAGCCTCGGGGGCCCAGTGCTGAGACGCCCCACTTTGGCTCCAGCCTCCTTGCCCAGCGCCTGGCTGGTCCTCACATCCCTCCACTGTCTCCCCACTCTCTGCAAAAGCTACGGGGACTGCACAGAGCTGGCTCCTCGCAGAGACCGTGCTCCTGAAAATCCAGTGCCAGGAGAGAAGACAGCCTGTTATTTCAAGTGACCCAGCAACAAATCATTCGTTATTACGGGGAAGCCCAATGCCAGCAGTGCACTGCAGGCACAGGATCCTGTGCCAGATGACAAGACAGCAAGCAAGGAGCACGGAAGCATCGTGACCAGAATCTGAGATGCAGAATCTGATGATGGACCACAGCCCTTGCAATGAGATGAACTGCCAGCAGCATTAATGAAATGCAAGTACATAACTTATGGCACAGAGCACTACAAGTATTGAACCGAGAAAGGGAAGCATTTCCACAGCCATAAAGGGCCACAAATAAAACTGGGATTTATAGAAAGCAGTTCCTAGTGCAGAAGTATGGCTCCTTGATGATATTCCACATGAAGACAATAATTGGCATTACATATCAGGTAACTGCAGACAGTGCAACAGCTTCTCTTCCTCTTCTGCAACTCCTAGGTCATGGGCTGGCCCCTTTGCTTTTCTGATAAAACTTCCAAAATCTCAGGAGGAATCCCCTTCCCAAATACAAGCTCATTGCTCAGATCTAAGCTCACTGGAAGTCTGCTCTGACTGCAGTCAGTAGAGTACCTGTTAAACACCATATCTACAAGGTTTTTTTTCCTCTCTCTGAGTTTATCAGTGCAAATACCCATTTTGTTTAGATGCTTTCATCGCTAGAACCTATGCAACTACAGCAAGGTCACAGAAGCACACTGGTATCTAGACATAATCTTAGACACTGAGGATCAATAAGTGTATCTGGTGCTCCTCAACCCTACCTCCCTTTCCTTAAAATGGATATATGAGGTGGAGAAGCCAGGAACACACATGCTGCAAGTGTTATTGCTAACAGCTCTGAGAAATGCTCCTGCTTGGGAAGAACAGCAATGGATTTCTGCAGTATCTCAAGCACTGAAGTGCTTTTTGTTGGTCAGATTCTGTAAGAAAAATATGTTTTATGGGGGAAGTTATTTCAAAACAATGGAGCAATTTGTGAATTAGGAAAAAGAAAATCACAGGAAATGCAAATTTCCCACCTTTCTCAGCAGAAAACATGGCTGCTGCAGTTCATTATTTCTGAAACTCTGTTATTAGTCTTGCCGCAGACGTCTCTGCTGGTATCAAGGCCCTATTCTGCAGAACATAGAAATGTGAGGAGACATCAAGTCGTGTTAGGGAAGAAAACCCATAGAAGTTACAAGTAGGAGTACAAAAATATTTGTGACAGGACAGAAACTGCAAGGACTACTGCAGAATTGCCTTGGTTCATCAATATTACCTTTACATACTTCATCACATCGTAACTTTACGTGATGTGTGTTACAATATGATATTTTATGATTCCAAGGTTACAGAATTCCTGATTTCAGCATCCATCACATAAAATAACCATGTACTAAAATAAAAATCTCTTCCTGACGTTCGTGTGGCTGTAAGTCTACACTTATTTCCTTCACTTCAAGCTTTGCAGAACAATTGCTGCAATTTTCTCAGTGAAGAAACAGAAAACAAAGAATTAGTATCAAACGTTGGAGATCAATTTTCACAGACCGCATTGCTTGATAATTTAAATGCTAAGTACTGCAGCCAATTAGTCTAGACTGAAGTATTTGATGGGGGCAAAATTTAGGTTAACAAATACTGCATAATATTATCTGAATAATATAGAGCAGACTTCCTACAAAGATGAATTTTGAATCCGCCCATTATTTGAAACAGGTGCAAAGAGTGCGTGGGAGAGGTGAATTCATCCCTCCTCTAAATGGCAGTATAAAATAAAATTAGGATATAAAATTTGGGGGTGTCTCACAGGGCAGTTTTTAATTATATACTTAGCAGCATCTTTGCATATAATCATTACCTCAGCCTCCTCGTTTGCATGTATATATTCTTTTGTGCCATGATCAAAGAACAAAGGTTAAATCCTTCTGAAACTCTATTCAAGCAGTGAAAATTGAAAACAGCTATTTTGAGGCTTTGAGCTTTTTTTTTGTGTTTCCCAACTGTCTGTGTAATCTGCTTAAAATTCTGTTTACTTGTTAAACCATGTATTCATGGTGTGATATCGCAGAGCATAGGTGAAAACCAGCAGAGCTTGAGGGAGGACCCTTTCAATGGTCCTGCCATGGAAGAGGAAGAAACAGAATGAGGTCTCCAGCTGGCTGCTGGAGGACTTCCACCAGATCTTCACGCCTCCCATTCTTCTCCCACACCCAGTTTTGGTTTGCAAGGAAGGGCTTGGTATGGAAACACTGGAACTGCTATCTAGTCCTCTGTTGCCATGCTCGTGGCACAGAAATTAAGTCCCTTCTCTGTCCTGACAGCAATGGATAATAATCCAGCCTTGGCAGCTAGGGTGGATGGGAACTGATGGAGAGGCAGAGCCATCCTGGTGTCAGCGAGGAATGATGATACTGGGGCTGCTGGGGGCTGCTTTCAGCCACTTCCCTCCTAGAAAATGTCTGGCTTGGGAGTTTTTCTTCTTCCTCTATTGCCATCAGCTAACACACATCAAGCTGTGTGTTATGGCCCTTCAGTATTCCTGGATACCTCCGAGGAAGTCCTCAGTCCCCAGTTAGAATTCCTGGTTTGTGTTTGGGCCTAGGCTAACACTGAAAATAACTCATGTACAGCAAACTTCCTCCTTTTCTCTAAATAGAAGCTGACAGGACCTGAGCAAGGGTTGAAAACTTTAGAATGAGACAAGGGACAATGAACTACTAAATAAATGAAAGCCTGCAAAGCACATGGCATGGAAACAGCTCAGCAATCCCTCATTTTAACAACACCTGGACAGATGTATTTCTGTAACACATCCAGCTGATCCTTGTGACACACCACCAAAAACAAGAGAATATTGAGATAGAGGGTGTCAACACACAAATACCACATTCACATGGGTGACAGCACCAAAAGGTATTTCAGGGTTCATCTAACACCAGATACCTAAATTCGCGTTCCTGAAGCAGTAGCCACTGAAGGCTGGAGGAGATTCTGTTTCTGGGTTAGTAACCACCCTTTAGTAAAGAAAATTTTTAACAGTTTAAACTGTTTGCAGGCCTGCAAAAATGAAATTATACCAGGTCAGCTCTTCCCTACAACCTCCTGATGATCTGAAAATATGGAATGAACTTCCTTTCTGTCCCGGACACACAACCTTTAACACCAGTTATGAACAGCACACCAGCAGGGTATTCTCCAGGACTGGGAAGCCGCATCAACTATTTCTGTTGCACCACAATCCATGACAAAGAGTATGGCCAAGTTCAGCCTTTCTCACAGACCCATGGCTCAGGTCTGTCACAAGGTGTATTTGAAATTTCAGTTACCAAAGGTCTATTTGGATTTTCACTGATAGTTAATTGCTTCCCATTATGTACACGCAGAAAGATGCATAATGGGTGGATTGACTGGAAAATACTATAATAAAAAAAATAGGTTTTGCTAGTAAAAGGCTCTAGAGAGCTCTTCACTGGATACATTTTATCTTTTTACACAGGTAGCCCTCTGGATAGATTCATTCTGTTCAGGTTTAGTCTACGTCAGATTTGCTGGGGATAAAGTGAGGATGACTCGGGAGCAACACTCAGATGCCCTGCTCAGCTTCAGCGTCTTCCAGTCTTCCTTTAGATGAGTTGGAGATTAGGAGTGAGCAGCAGAGAAGGAAGCCCAGCAGAATGTGAAACATCAGGTGAGGCTCTCTGTCTATGATGCTCAACATTAATAGCTTCTTGGAAAGAAAGAAGAATTTGAACATCCTATTTCTGTCATGCAGTGCCAAGGCAGACATGGATTTTGGATGGGGATGTTGGAGCATTTCTTTTTACTCCACCAACTCTGTCCTTCTTTCAAGAAATGTTTCCACCATATGGTAGAAGGAGCCATAAAATCACAGAAAATATCATCTGGATATTTAGTCAACTGCTGTTCCCAGAAATGGAGCCATTCTCAGTCATATAGGAAAAAGGCAGTAAAAGTAGGGCTTCACCTGCAAGTCTAAAGGCCCTTTGGCATTCTGGCCTCTTCAAAAGACTGGCTGAAACTAGGTTAAAAGCTTCAATTAAAAAATGGCAATTCACTAAATAGATATTCAGGATTATGAGGTTAAAGAACACTCGTTCACTGCATTTGACCCTTTCCATCTAAATGGTCTGATTTTTACGATTATTGTGTCCACACACAGACACAACCCTCCGCCTGAAGGAGGGTGCTCAGTGACATCTGAAAAACAAACTACTTAGCAAAGGATGAGCCTATAAACTAGAACAAGACAAAAGAAATTATCCAAAGGGCAGCACGTCATGCACTCTACACTACTGGAGTACTACTGTCACTGTAAATTTTCCCTCATTTTCCCCCCTAGGAGCTATCAGTATGTCTTGATGACTGCAAAGGCACACAGGCACGTGTCTCCTGCCTTCCAACACCTTTCCAACATTTCAGGTTTCCTACATACAGCACCTGTCTGAAGTGCACTGCATCACTTCTGCTCCTTTCAGCACCTGCCTCCTACATTTGGAGGAAAAGAAGCTCAGCTATAGTGCACTGCAGCACACAAATTTCACACAACAAATTTATTTTACATGGAATTACTCTTGGAGACATAGAACGAAAATGGAAAAAAATAAAGCCGAAGGAGCCAACATTCTAGGAAGGCAGAAGTGTACAAAATATACTCTAAGTACAATTTAAACCCCTTCATAAAGCAAACAAACCAAGAAAAATTCAAAGTGATACAATGCAGTGTAATTCAAGCCTAATGTTGCAAACACTAAAAAAATCAGTAAATGAAGTAGATGCCTCATGTGGCTTTTTCACTATACTGCGCATAGAAAGCAACTTGGAAAAATATAGTAAAAATTTGCCTGTTTTCCTCCTCACAATGGCAAAATTTTAGCCTGATCTTTTATCATTTCAGAAAAAAACATGTGCCATAATATGAATAGTAAGAGGAAACTAATTAGAGTTTGCACCTATGCAGAAAACACGATTCAATCTCCTAAATAATTAAAAGCATTTCTGAGTGTCAGCTTTTCTTACCATTATCAAAAAAATCAGTTTATATTGCAGCTGAGATTAATATTTTTAGTATCTGAATGGAAACAAATGTGGAAGCGAATGTCTATTAAAACTGTGTGATGGCCTACGGCTTTATAAATAACCACATGCCCTCGCTGCCAGTTGCAGTGATGACTACGGATACAGCATGCTAAGTTATTCCATCGCAAGTCACACGCTCGCAGGAGCGCTGCAAAGTGAAGATCAAGGTTAAATAGTTAGCAGGGGTTTCTAAGAGCGAAGATGGCCGTGTGACCTTGGAGCTCTGACAGGCTCCAACCCAGGAAAACACAGTATGTAAGGAATCAGATGTTCCCCAGGTTCTTCACAGGAGAATTTTTTTTTAATTATACAAAGCATTTCATGTCTAAAAGGCCAGCTAGGAAACTAAAGAGTTCACAGCAAAAGGTGTGCTGTTTCTAAAAGTCCCCCACATTAAATGTTACAGAATAGATGTTTTATCCCCAAATTGAGTGCTTGTGCTCATCTGCTATAGAAAACTCTCCTGCACTGAAACCCTAATGGAGGCAGCTTTGAAAAATACTCATGGCACCTATTTTCACTAGAAGGTGTGCAGCTGCTTTGCAGTATTTCCCGAAAAACTAGCATCATTCTCATGAATGGTTTCCCAATGTGAGCTGATTAATATTACAGCTAACAGCACAGTCCCAAACTTCGCCTGGAATTTCCTCCCTCTAACTGTTGCACTAAGACGTGTTTTCATAATCCAGGCACCAAGGTGACTTCTGCCAAGCAGAGGAAGGGACTGGAGCTTGACAGGGTGCTGGTTCCCCTTGGCTCATTCAGGGGCCAGAAAAGCAACTCAGCGAGGCTGTGTCTTACTGAGAGCCGAAGAAAAGACGCCAGGAAACTTCATGCTGGGATTTTTCCCAGGTTTAACTCTGTACATTCATCCACAGCTTCCCATGAGTCAAAGCAAAGTTGAGACTGCCTGGCATGGGCGCACACCTGGTAGCAGGCACAGCCCTACGTCCTGTCCGAGTCCTTTTCTCCTGGCAGATTCCAACTGTACTTCCCTCCTGTCCTCACCTCCTACCTCATCCAAACCATCCCAACATTTTCTTCGAGCAGCCTGAACACTCTCTCCCAGAAAGGTACCTCTTGAGAGGCTTAAAAACTTGGCAAAAATTAGATTTTTAGCCCAGAAAAAGATTTTTAAAAGGTACGACCCTGTTATGGGTTACTGATATGTAAAAAAGGCATGGTTTTAATGAGTTAAAAGAAATTCCTCCTTGTTCTTTATTCCAGAACCAGCCTGAACAGTTCTGGAGGCAGTTTTCACACTGGAAGCTGTTCCAATGGAAATGTTGGTGTAGCCAAAATGAAAGGAAGCTCTGCTACAACGTCCAATGGTATTTCCATTAGTTTTATAACCCCTATCTCTACCTAACACAATGCCTTTAAAAATTATTAAAAGCAGTAAAATGCCTCCATTTTTCCTTCCTTGTCTAAGGAAGAACACAACATTAACCAAACCAATTTCTTTAACTAAAATGACACTTTTGACATCTTATTATAATTTGACAACCACTTAGATTGCCTTCAAATCAACACCCTCTATGTTTCTAACTACATGTAACATAACATGGCTGGGGATGACCCGTGTTTACATCTTGTACGCCCAACTCCCTCTGCTTTCTGAACTGTCAGAAATTATAGCTGCTAAGAACAACAAAAAAAAAAGCTACTATTTGTTTCTAAGTTACTATCAGAAGACAAACCTCAGATCACTCCAACCTTAATAACTACTGCCAGAGTTGTTTCTACCCATTAGTAATTGCCAACAGATTGGTTTCACTTAATGGGCAGCCAAACTCAGCTTCACTGAGCAGCATTTCCCTGGGAAAAAAAAACAGAGTTTGCAAACCTTCACAAGAAGAAAATGAACAGGATGCGTGCAGTAACAAGTACTTAAAAAATGAAATGCAATCTGCTCACAAAACTGCAGTGTACAGTTTTGTTCTCCTACTATTTTAGCAATTCCTGTTGTCTAGCTGTGTAATCCAATTGGCAGAAACAATACAACCAATATCCTGAGACAGCAGAATTTTGTATGAAATTCATAAATAACATGAATTTGAAAAATAACTTGAATTTTTTAAGTATAGCTCCAATTCTTTTTCTAAAGCAATCAAGAGTAGTTTGACATACCAGATCATAAGAAGACATGGAGGAAAAAAGCTTTAAAAAAAAAAAAAAATCAAACTATCCCAAACCACTCCCCTACCTGCTGGGCTATTTGTTTCATAACCAGAGCAGAGCAAAGGGTTATATAGTCAGAACAACAACCTACTACACTTGTAATTCAGCTCATTTCTCCTACTCTGACAGAAAGCTACTGGAAAATGTATGGTGACTTCTTCCTTTTTTTTTTTTTTCTTTTTTTTTTCATTTATTCCGAAATTGAATTGGAACTAAAGGAGGAGAAAGATTAAACGAGCTATAGCAGAGGTACCCCTGCCCTTCACACACTGCATCCTGGGATGCCTCGCAAGGGGAAGTCTGCCCAGACTTCATACAGAGATGTGAATGCTCAGCACTGGGCTGGAGATTGAACCTCTAATTAATATCTGTGGGAGAGCAAGGAGTCTCCTTCTCCGTCTCCCTCTCTCCCTGGTGATGCCCAGCAGTCAGAGAGCAGACAGAGACACCCACTGCAGCACATCTCTGCAAAGGTTTCTCTTGGCAGCCTGAGCATTTGCTATTTTCCCCTTATATTTTTAATGTGGGGTGTGCATGTCCGTGTGTGTGTGTGCTTTGCTTCTGTTATAAACCAGTTTTAACACATGAACAAAGCCTCGGGTGAAGTGATGGGAAAGGTTTGGAGGAAGATGCTTTTGAAGAATGGGGTTTGATAGCTGGATCACCGAGCATCTGTTATTTGTATATCGTGTCATTTACATTAAAGAGGAAATACAACAGTAACACAAGAATTCATGGATACAGGAGCAGTGTCCACAAGCAGATGGGGATGCCTGTCCTGCTCTATTTGGTGTCTGGGTCTGGGTTTAGAAGCTTGCTCACAAGCAAAAGAGCCTTAGTCCCCTCCTCATGCTTCATGTATGCCATTCCTTTACAGAAACAGTGTCTGCAGATGAACATTGGCTGCCAAAAATGTGACAAATTCAAACAGACAAGCTCTCATAATTACCAGAGAAATCTGTACACAAAGGAGGAAAGGGAACTATGCTCCATGGGAAAAAAAAAAAAAAAGTCCAAACATCATATATGAAAACAAGACAAAGAGAGCTATTGTTGAAATGAGTCTTGCCAGTTCCCAAAACATTTGATTTTCTTTTTACCCTTAGGCTTTAAGAGTAAGTCAATACTATTTTTTTTTTTTTTTGTAAAAAGAAAGTCATTCTGTATTTCTTCTATCAGGGAGAGAGAAAAATAAAAAGTAAGAAAATCAGCCTCTCCACCAACCCTGCCCATGAAGCACACATGAGTCTATAGTAAATGTGACTTCACATTTGAAAATACCTTAATTCAGAAAAAAATAGTATCACAAAACTACTAAAGGCATGGAGTTGTCCTACTGAGTAGCAGCTAGGCCTCAGCAGTAGAAATTTAATAATCACCCCTCTGCCTCAGAATCAACACACAGGACTTTCTGTTGCAGGCACAGGGCAGCAGAGCAGTAGGTCAGGCTGAAAGGCTTCAGCTCTCATACAGGAGTTATTTTTACTCAAACAACACTGAAAGATTCAACTGGAATATTTTTATCACGATCCTGAATCTCTTTTCATGATTTTGCACTTTGCAGACGGCGGTGCCTCCTGCCCTGCCCCAGCATCCTGCAGCAAATCACAATCCCAAATACAAAGGCAGCACCATCCTATTCCCGTGGCTAGACAGACTCTCCCATCATCCTGGTAACACTCATTATATCACACACTTATCACCATTATCTCTCCGCTGAAAGCTGATTTTAAAAAAATGACTTTTTCATATCATGGTTCCTTCCACTGTAAATCATTAACAAGAACTTGTTTACTTTCTGACGTCATCCAACTTTACTTCTTTGAGTTTTTTTAACCATTCCTTCTTTTTTTTTTTTTTTTTTAATTACTCCTTGAGGTAACTCTGATCTAACCACTTCCATTTAGTACCTATGTGAGCAGCAGGAAATAGTAATACTGCCGTTTTACTCTAGTGAAGTTTTCTATTTTATTTCAGGTTTGTAGGTAGGATTTTCAAGAGAATCCCACTCAGCTCAACAGATACACATACAGGTTTTACGGGCTGTTCTGTTATGAGTAATGTACCTACCATACCACTTCAAAATGATGCCAGTATGCCAAAAATGCCGTACTACTACTTTGAGGCTATTTCATAATGCGTTCATGAAAGAAACTGGATCACAAAACATGTTATTGCCATTACCTGTGGAAGTCATTACTGTGGGGCCTAAGGACGGCTGCAGAGCAGCTTCACACGCCAACGGAAAACCTTTGGCATCCACTGGCTGCTCCCAGCGAGGCAGCCTGTGCCAGCACCACCACAATTAACCACAATGATTTCCTCTTCTTGACAGAAATCTCTCCACAGAAATTTGCTCCACGCTAATGCCTAAAACTGATTTTTAACACTACAGATGAGACGTAAGCAAAATGAGTTTATCTTCTCAGAAGAAAACATTTCAGGGTCAATCCAGTGGTTTCAAGATGCCTTGGAAAAGAGCTAATTCTGCCAAAATAATTCCTTTTATTCCTCTGTTTTTCAGAGGAATGCTTTGCTGATATTTCCAACCTGCACACTTCTTCTCTAACTCACTTCAAAAATGGATAATCAATCACAAAAATCATCCTGTTCGGAATCTGTGATGTTGGGATGCCCAAGAGACAGGTGAGGTTGGCATGCTCCTGATTAAAACAGCCACACATCAATTTGCAAGGTCTTCAAAATATGGAAATCTTTTGACTGACATATATTGCACAAGAATAGAAATTTTCTTTACACTGATTACATCCTATATTGCTCAGGATCTGCAACTTGCCCTCAAAATGGCCAGTGTCATGAATTGGTAAGGATTATTGTTAACCTTCACACTTGTAGACTGAACAAAAAGGCTCTATTTTTCTCAGAGCACAAATTAACAGCACTGAATATGATGGTTTGGGACATTCACACAAAAACATCAAAGGTAGATTTTGGTTTTTTAATATTGGAAGGGTATTTATTAAGTTGCTCTGTTATAATATTTTGGCACTTATCTGGCAGAAATTTGAGATGAAATGTATAACACTGGTGTAACAATGTTTTCTGTGAAATACAAAATAATCTGGCACATTCTTCTCTCCACCATATGAAAAGTAATTCAACTACAATGTCTGCTAGGTATATATTACTCTCTGAATTAAATATAACTGTTTGAATTTTTTCCCTTTTCTAGTTTAAAACAAAACAAACAGAAAACCACAAAAACCTAAACCAAGAAATCCCTTTAACACTAGCAGCTTAACAAAGTTCTTTGGATGTACTATCAATTACTCTTTCTAGCCCCACAGTCACATATTAAGAAATCTTTAGGAAACACTGCAAAGGAGCAGTCCAGAAATGCACAACTGCAAAATGCAAAGAAAGTATCCTCCAAGGCAGGAAATTAAACTTCCAGGACTGTCTTGTTCTGATGGTTTTCAGTTTTGCAGAGCTTTCTATTTTCCACTTCTTCAATTTAGCCCTGGGAAGCTCTTGTGGGAGGTATTATCTATTTGATGGAATTTTTTTTTTCTCCAGATTGTAGCCAAAATTAGATGATGAGAGAGAAAAAAAAGAAAAAGAAAATCTCATGTAAATAGCCTCAGAAGATGTGATTTACAAAAGAAGAAACCTGCCAGCCACAGATTAAACCACACTATATTTGTTCTGAAACATAATTAAAATGAATAGCATCATTAACTGCATCTGCTAAGAAGTCATCCTGCTTCTGTACAGAATGAGTTTCTGCTGAGGAAGATTCCTTGCCCACACCTCATCCACGGAGTGTGTGGGATAGAAAGACACACTGGCTGTGGTCTCATGTTTCAGACAACTGAAGATGACAGAAGACAAAGAGAGGAACATACTAAAATGGGTTCACCACAAGAAGAGGATTATGCAACCTTAGATATAATTTGTACAATCAATGAAGAGGGATAAAAAGAGGAATGAAGGCATTCAGCAAATGACATACACACACACACTCACGCACAAATAAATATGAGAAAAAGCTCACCACTTCAAAATCTAATAATAAACAATATAACTCCATTATATTACAGTGTCAGGACTGTCAAGCAAGTCTGTAGAAATTAATAAAGTTATGTAATTGTTTAGACTGAAATGCAATACAGAAATAGCTAAAATACTTTGCAGATTGGAACAAGACTACTAAGTCTGCTCCTGATCCTATGTTTGCTTTCAGACACCCTGACCATGCATCTAAAAGCAAACAGAACAGGTTTTTTTATTTAACTTATTCTTAAAAATTGGTACCATAAAGACCAAGTAAAGCAAATGGAATATGAGTCTGTTCCCACGTTACTGGGCAGAGGTGCTGGGTGGAGTTTGTCTCTATCTATTTCAATTACTCATCAACCACATAAATAATTCTTCATATATTTCCACTTTCAGAGTTGTACATGACAGTTTCAGTGTTGGAGAAACATGGAGGTATCTTTGTCTAAACCACGACACTGAAACAGGCGGTGTTCTGCACCCACCCTACGTCTGTGGAATAATAAAGTCAAACCAGATAAAAATAAAAGCATCTTTGACACAGACAGAAGGACAAAGTGCATTTCTTTCCAGACTACAAAGTACCAAACAAACTACTGAACATCTACTTCAGAGGCAGCAGAACAGAGCTATGTGTCCTAGCCAATGCATGACCCATGCAAACTTTCCCTGATGTTACACAGCAATAGCTTGCTCAATCTCCTCTCTAAATCAAGAAAGCTTGTCAGCAATCAAGGGGTTAAATCCCTCTTCTCATCTTCCTCCTCTCCTCAGCTTCCCACACAAGACTGAACCTATTTCATAAATGAGAGCTGTCCTCCTACGTAAGATTCATATTAATAAAATCACTCTTGGAGGATCACAGGCTCCCTCTATCCCAGCACATTAAGCAGTGCCAGGGAATGCTCCAGGGAGAAGGAACCCAATGGTCCACACTGTCACGGTGGGAGATGGCTCCTGGCACCACCTGGCCCTAAACCAAGCAGTGCTCTCCCAAGCCAGTCTCTGGCCATCCATCAGCTGGGATGTGACCAACCTGTTTTGGAGCGTAGGTCTCAGCGGTGCTGGCTGGGGCTCTGCTGTGCCAGCTGGCCCCACTGCCAAGCAGCCACAGTCTTTCCACGCACAGACAAATCCCAGCACCATGTAGGGTGTGCACCCTCGGAGCTCCAGCTGCTTTACATTTAGGTATCTTTACCAGTCCCACATACAGCCCTTGGACAGCAGAACAAGCTCCATAGTACCTGCTTCCCACAAGGTAGCTCTCCTCTGACTACGGATACTGCCAGCACTTCCAACAGAGACAATGCACCATAAATCTGGTGAGGGATCACCTGTGGTCCAGGCAAAAATATCGGTCATCAACTTGGTAGTGGAAAAAACCCAATGAGTTTAAGTCCGGGAAATGTATTCTGTTTGTATTAGTTAGTATACAGATCTGTGTGAAACAGAAGCAAACCATTACTTAAAATGGACTTTACAAGTGCATAACACAGGCTCTAGATACCAGTGCCTTCCACAGCTGCACTGAGCTCAGGGACTGCACTTCAGCAAAGGCATTCAAAAACGCCTACATCATAACTCTTCAAAATGAAAAATCAAGATCTTTTCTTGCACCCAAAAAAACCTTTGCCATACATAAGAGAAATCAGACAAGTGCTACTGGATTTGATTCTATTGTTTCAATAAAATATAAATGTTAAGAGGGCAGGACAACTGATCTGAGGGCATTATTATCCTCAGCAGCCAATACTCCATGATATGGAGCTCACAGGAGTCAAACCTGTATCGCTCCTAGGTCTGTCACACATCTCCCATGGTCAGGGTTGTCTGCAAAAGCTGACAGTGGAAAAGACTGGTTTTAACACTAACTTCTGCCATCACTTGCCTTAGCACCTGGAGTGAAGGACAGAGGGAGAAGCCACACACACAGGGATCTCTGGTACAGCACATGAAGGTGTGCAGTCCATGTTCAGCCCTCCCTTTGGACCTGAGCACCAGTGGTACTACAGACAGTCAGGACACAACCAGCACTACAGCTGACCAGCTCCACTATTGCCAGTGGTGTAACTGGGCAGACTCAGGCTGCAGGACAGGCACTGAGGTATTCTGGGCTATGACAGATGAGATGCAAAAGCTGAAGGTGTTACTGTCAAGTCTTATCATCATTTCCCAAAGCCTTTGTTCAGCCCTTCTGCTGGAGGTGGCAAAACCAGCATGGTGTGTGCCCCAGCCGAGGGCACCAGGACCTCAAACTGTCCCTGTGAATCCCTTCCTCTGTAATTACAGTCAGTGATGAAGATGCAGCTCTCAAGACACACAGGGCAATTAATTACCAGAATCTACATTGCTGGTTTTAAGTATCACACCAAACATGCATTAACAAAAGGCAAATATATAACAAAATTATATATTTTCAGATCAGAACACTCAATCAGCACATGTAGAATACAGGAACATTAGGTAAAAGCAACTATAATTTGAAAAATAGGATCTAAAAATCAAGCTTAGAGGGAAATGGAGTTTTCTTTTTCCAGATGACCAGTATAACACGAAGTGACTTAACTCATCTGACAAGATGGATTACAGCTGGCCCCTTATCTCTTGGCCTGCTTAGTAACATGAAAGGAAAAGAAAAACAATGCATTAATTGATGGTGGAGAACGTTTTTCTTCCTAATGGTTTCCAGCCAGAATTTTTGAGCCTGAGCCATTTCCCAAATAATGGCTAGCATTTGTGTACACATTACTTTCTTTCATGTGACAAGGAAATGTAATTTTTCTTTGAAAACATACTCATTAAGGAAGCAAACCCCTTCCCCCCCCAGAAGCCTTTGCACCCCATTCATAAGTGTGACACAGTATAATCACTTTAAAAGTCTGGAGGAACCGCAGATCCTTTGAAAACTCCCACAGAAGAGACACAGCCATGTGCCTACACCCCAGTGCCCTCTATTAGATCAGGCCTACCCAGTATTTTAAGGTTATTTGCAATGCGACAACCATCAGAGATCTCAATCAGGTTGAGAGTTATTCTAGGAAACGCATTAAAAAGAAAATAGAAGAAACCAATGATTATCACTAATAATTGAAAGGAGCAGGCATCATTAATACAGTCATAATATTACATAGGTTGATTATATGCTCAGAAGTCTCTTGGAAGTATTTATTTTCTCCGATAGATGCTTTTCAGCTCAGTTTCACAGAGCCCTCTCAAGAAAAGGAAGTGCACAAAGGGAGTTGCAGATGAGTGTGCTGTACCTCTCACCAGCCTTGGCGCCCGGGGAGATGCGAGTGTGACGGCGGATGAAATGCAGCACGGCGAGGTGAGCAGCAGTGCACCTGAAATTCACTTCTCTACTACCAACGTGTGGACCTTCAGAAGACAAACTAAACTGCGAAAGGGCTCAGTGAAAGTCTCCAGCCACTGTATGCTGCGTCTACTAGAAGCAGTAAACAAATACTTAAGGAAAAGGTAGATGAGGACAGTGTGTCCTCTAAGTCTGTGCCACACTGTCGGTGATGCCTTGGGTTAAACAAATGCATCTGCTTGAGCCTCGTTTTTCAAGCCCTCCATTGAGATACAGCTCAGACCACAGAGAGCATGGTGTCTCTCCAAAACAGGGGCCTGAGCTGTTGCCAGAACAAAGACCATTTAGCACATGACCAGAAGAAATTAAGATATTTTTTCTATTACAGCAAGAACTGCTTCGTCTCCCTGCTTGGGCTGCACCCTAGGAGAGGCTTAGTTGAAAGAAATGGCAACTGCAATAGAGTTCCCTGCCTGAGACTAAAGCTGAAGCTCAGTTCTGCAAGGAAACAGATGCATTATGAATGTGCAGGCATGCAAAATTAATTTAAACCCACTCTGAAAACAGGGAGCGGAAAGACGCTCCCTCGTGGAAGCAATCCCAGCAGTGCTGCCATGCGAAGCACTGCCTACCTGGCTGGGCAGAATGGGATGCTGAACACCACCACTCAGAGCAAAGATAAGGCTGATGTTGCGCATCAATTCCTATTATTTTATTTATAACCCCAGTGCTGAGATGTGTACTAGCTATGTGGGGCAAGGTACACTTCCCTACCCTCTCCCTCACTGATGGATCAGTGGAAAGCTCGTGCTGCAGACTTCATTGATTAGCAACAATTATCACATAAGGCTGGCAACCACCTATATGAACGCAGACACCAACTCTTCCCTCAGGTATGATCACAAACTGGGGATCCAAAACATTCCAGTCCTCTGCTGTGGTGGATCTCACAAGATCTTACAGATCTCTGTAACTTGAGAAGGCCTCAGAGAATGTTGTATTTTTCAGGTGATGGCAAGGTATCTAAGAAATACACTTATTCCTGTCAGCAGCTCTCTGAAACATTTAAAAGTTCATTTTAAGAGTAATAAATATATTTCATAACCATCCCAAGGGAGTTTTTCCTCTTCAATGAAGCTACTGTACTTGGCAAGGAAGCGGTGTGACATTTTTCCCCAACGGCTTTGGAATGATAAATGATAGCTAAAATGAAATTTTCTATTAGGCTTAAAGCCGTTGCAGGACAGGCTTTAAGAAGAAAGGTTTGGATTAGGAAGTCCAAATTTTAAAATCCTGAAATGTAAATGTTAGAGTATTTGAAACACAGACACAACTGATACACAGAGATTAAACTAATGTAAGGCAGACTCCCAGACAACTCTTTGGTATGAAACAGCTGAGGGATTGGAGATATCTCTTACTGCCTTTCACACAATAAATTTCCTCTGAAAATGCACCATAAACTAAACTAAGATAACTTTATTAAAACATTATGACATTTCATTGATATTGAGCTGCATTCAGATATTAAAATAGTTCAAGTACCTTTCAGCACACTCTAGAAACATGTTTGTTCTCGAATGAGTTCACTTGAAGTACACATAGAAAGAGTAACAGTAAAATTATCAGCCTGAGGGTTTGGCATTTTTAGAATCCAGAAATAACAAGTTAACACCCAAAATCTTAAGTTTAGGTCACCAAATTATGAAGGTTTAAAAAAAATCAAATTGGATTATTTCTCTTGTGGTTTTGAACTGCTAGCTATATATGTGACTCACATTTTCAAAAGTTTTCATGTAAAAATAATTTTATCTTGGTCTTAATGGAATCAGATGCAATTTCACAATTTACCAGGCTGGCTGGGTGTTAAGAAAAGTGTTCTAAAACTTCACAGTTAACTCTTCTTGACAGTTAAGTGTGGAATTTAGCTATATTCAAGGACTACATTGACCCGTGACAACCTTACTGAGATGGCACTATTTACGTCTCTCAAGTTCCTGTGAAAATCCCTGATCATTATGGTCACTTTGACTAAACTTAGTTCTGGATCTGGGGTCTTTTCTGAGAGAGTGAAGTCCTGGCTGCACACTGCAGATGCTGGTCAGTCATTCCAAAGGGTCACAGCAGCTTGTGACAGTACCCAGTGTAAGGAAATTTGTGAGATTCACCGCCAGGTCTGAAGCTGAGATTCAGGACTAAAGAGCAATATGGGAATTAATCTTTTCAATACCTCTGAAGTGAAATAACAAGATATGCAATGGTTGATTACACTGAAAAAATGTACTTTTAAAAAACTTAATATATAATAATTTTTAAGTGTACACAACAAATTTACAAGAGGCAAGAATTTCAGCTTTACTACTGTAGTCACCAACATCCTGAGCTGCAAATGGAGAATCAAACCATTGTCAAAAAAACAGTACTTTTTAAAAAACCACACATCAGCTAAACAGTGTTACATAATTACAGACGGAGCAACGTACTGGCATGTTTTTTTGTTCCCACTTGGATAATAGTAGAATAAGAAGTCAGTGCCCTTAATATCCATTTGGATTCACTTCCTGGGTATCCCACTCCCATTCCTAGCAAAACTCAGTCACTGAAAATAACTGAAGTAAAATGTTTTCCATTTTCTAACCTGTAAACCTCTGTCACACTGAAAGATATTTCCACAGGTGATCAAATGAGGCAGGGGGCAGTTCATCAGACACATTCACCACCTGGTCACTGGTTCCAGTCCAGACTGAAATTGATAGTCCATGTTTAACAAAAAAAACAAAAGCAAAAAATAAAACAACAAAAAACCCAAAACAAAACAAAAACCCCACCAAAACAAACAAAAAAAAAACCCCAACCACTAACACAGCCTAAAGTTTCCAGCAGCTGTTCAGTAGTACTTATACTCCCTGGTAACAGTAAACTATTTGTACAATCTCTCCGTACAAAATTCGGCATTAAAATAAAACCTTGGCCAAAATTACTAACATTTCAGTCCAGACAAGATTATTCGCATGCCTAAGGTCTCCTGTATTGGAGAATGAAGACCAAGATGCGTTTCTTCCCAAATGGCCACAATTTTATAGCAGATGCTGCTGAACTCCAGCAACATCCAGACTGTGGCTCTGGGCTGCATCTTTCTATCAGTTATAATCTATATTTTCACATGATATAGATCACGAGGGTCTAATGCACACAGCCAACAACAGGCTGCATTCATCTACAGTCAGACATACGTGTTGAGTCCCACAGACTCCTTTTGGGGGAACATCCTTATAAAACTGGACTCCCAGTGTCAGGCTGCTACTGACCTCGCTCTCCGGAGGCTCTGCTTGGCTGCCAGCTCACCCAGTCCCTGCTCCTCACCCCGTGCCTGCCCAATACACCAGGGATAATGGTTCCAGGCAGTTCCAGCCAGAGCCCAACTATCAAAGAGCGTTCCTAAGTGCTGGGTCACCTTATACAAAGCACAGAATGGGAAATACACTTCACTCAAAGTTTGGTATTTCTGAAAGCAGTAAAAAGCACCTGGACACCCTCAGGTAAATAGGAGTAGAGCCCAAAAATTTCTGTCAGTGCTGTGCTTATAACAAAAATCAGGAAAAATCTTATTCCAGAGCAGGGTTCCCATTACCCTCAGAGGCAGATGGAGGTACCACGTACAGAAAACACCTGATACTTGACACTGAACTACTGCAGTAACTACACGGCACATGCAACTTCAAAAATTGTGCCTGAGAAGTGGTACCCCACAGAACCACCACGCACTGTGTTTAGGGACAGGCAGCATTCACATGGCACAACCCCACTTGGCAGCTGTTTTTCTGTTTGCTTGCTTGTTTGTTTGTTTGTTTTTTCCAAGAGGGCAGAATGACTAACTCAGCAGGCCCTGTTTGCAGAGTCTCATAACAGGGCTTGGAAGTGTGAACTGCCCATTTAGGGCAATTTTTTTTTTTTTTTACCTGGGATCTCAAGGTAACATTTACATGTCCTAAATACCAATTCCTTAGTATACTTTTAGCACAATTAGGTGATCAAGCAGAGCTACAGTCATGTATTTCAGCCAAGCATCCATTAACTACTGGGAGCAGCAGCAGCATTAGCAGTTGGGAGTTTATTTTAGGGAACAAGGATAAAACCTTTCTCCTGATCCATAAACAACCCCATTGGAGAGGGTATACAAAATCAGAGGGACATTAATATTAGATGAGAAACCACAATGAGCCAAAAAAGATGTGACATAAAAAAGCAAAAATTTCAATCAGAAGACAAACTTACTGAATGTGAAAGAGAAAAAGCCAAGAAAGAGGAAAGCAGAAAGATCATCTAGAATTCTTTACACAGAACCAGAGGCATTATGACTAGTTACATTTTAACTAAGTTAGAAATAACTGGATGAAATTCTGTGACCCGTGTGCTACAAGAGACTAGAGGATCCAAGGTTGCTTTCTAGCTTTAAATTCTAAGACCTTATGAACAGGAAAGGAGAGAAGCTTGATTGGCAGCAATGGAGACATAGCTATACAAAATGTTATTTCAGGCAGAGAAAACACACTGCCAAAAATAGGAGGAAAATATGTCTGACATATGCATATACACTCTCTGTTCTCCACTACCCATATCAGTACTTACGTATTTAATGTACAATTTGGGAGGAAAAAAAAACAACACAAAAGGATACAGTGGGTCCCAAGGGAATTGCTTCGCAGGTGCCAATAAACTTGGGAAAATAGGAAAATCCTCAGAGATGGTAGGTCTTCAGCCCTGCTCAGAGCACAAATAACGAGGGCATAGCCCAGCAATTCCTTGGATTACAGAGGTATCTGCCTCAGCCACCTCAGCCTTGCTCTACCATGCCCAGGGTGTGCAAGAGAGAGGCACCGCCAAGGAAAGGGCTGGCCCAAAAACAAGTTGTTCCAGCTGCTCACAGCTGCTGGACACTCCCTTGGGATTCGGGGACAGCTGGCACAGGTTGGGTAGCCAGCACTTCTCAATAAACAAAGAAACGTGTAAAGGATAAAATATAGACCGAGAGCTCTAACAAAATCATAGTCAGCAGCAACCAGCTTCATCGTGTCACATCAAGCAGAAAGAAGCATCAGAAGCCTTTCTGGAGAGTTTGGACACAAAAACCGCAACACAAGTACGAACTGCCGCTGCTGGATACCTTCAACTCGGTATTTTTATCACACATTAGGAGCAAATTTATCCCAGAAGTTAAAAAGAAATACTGCATGCAAAGCAACGCTTACAAGCTATTGCTGCTGGCTTTAGTGACAGCCTCACTGGATGTATTCATAAAGTGAGGCATCAGGCTTTTGGGAGAGTGTGCTCCAGCCTCCAGGAGACCTGCTGCTGTAGGCTAAGATTGAAGAAGCCCCTGAATCCTGATGAACCACACACCAAAGGCTGTGCCTAAGTCAGTTTGCACAGTACAACTGCAGCGATTGGAAAGCAGAACTGCTTACGCCCAAGAGCTCTGATTCTCTCTGAGTAACCCACCTCCCCAAGGAATCTCAAGCACCAACTCCTCCTCCCTGAGGGTCCTGCTGATTTCCTACAACTGCCAAGTACAAGCCTCCATGTGCAAGATTTGCCATAGTCTATCCTAAATCATTAGCAAATGCAGTACTTCAGAAATTGCCAAAAATACACAATGAAACAATCACAGTATTTTATTAAATCAATCATTAAAATTATTGTTGTGCAGTTTGCTGTAGAGCATTTTAAAGCAAGTACCACAGAAGCCATTGCCTCTGCTGTGCCTCCACAGATGAATATATGCAAAAGCCTGCAGCTCCTGAAGGTACAGTCAGAGGAAAAAAAAGAAAACGGAACAGAACCAGGAACCAGACTCCCACATATTTGCCTTTTTCAGCTAATCCTGCTAATAATAGCACAATTGTTTCCTTGTAAAGGAATGCAGGGAGACTTAATTATTGAAGCAAAACTTGATGCTTTTAAGGCTGGGGGGAAAAAATGAAACCACTTTCCTGTATTTCCTAGCCTTTAGCATAAGAACTGTACTTAGAAACAGAGATCTCAAATTTAGCATTTGGTGTCACTGGAGATTTTAAAGCTATCATTCTCCTCTTTTCTTCTTCCCAGATCACCCACCATCACCACAGCACACCAGCTCCCAAGAAAAGAAAGCAGTAATTTCTGAATTGATGATGTAAATTTTTGTACGGTAAGAGGGGGTGAAGGCTAGAAAGAAGCCTTGACTCTCCAATGTCTGTACTGAAATCAAAGTGCCATTCACAAACAACTGGTTTTACATCTTGATCTCCATTCCTCTACTGCCTCCAGCACTCACAGAACTCGTAAACCATCTTGCATTCAGGTTATTTCTTTGAGTACTTCAGATGGTGGAACAAAGATATGGCAACCATAACTTCAGTTTCACAATTGGAGTGTGATGGCCAAAGCTCCACGACACTCAGTATGGGGTACTGCTAGTCTGTAACAACCACAGTAAGACCCAGAGCACATCAGACTTCAGACAACTCTGAAATAAAATGATAATGTAAAAGGGTTTTTTCCCCCTTCAGTTCTAAGTTTAAAATCATTAAGCCATAAAACCTATAAAGCTGGGAACTAACATTATCATATACTTGCAAATTCAAGGAAGTAGACAGAGTTCTGAGGCTAAGCTGTATTTAATTTCTGCCCACCTGTCACTAGCTTTAGTGTGATATGTCATCCTGAATAAAAAAAAGAGGTAGCAGATTTCTACTTTCTTTCTGTTGAAAAGGAAAAAATCTTTCCCATGTTCTTGAGCACCCCATCTATTGAAATGCACAAGTAAATGTTAAAATTATTATAACTAACAGCAGTAGTCTCATTTATTTATGATGAATAAAATATGATGGAGAGCTGTCATAAAAAAAGACAGAGATCTAATCTCCTAAGACACACAAGTGCATTTCCTGTTCATGTCAGTAAGAATAAACAGCCCTGTGCAAAGCCCAATGCTTTTTACTGGGGCTTAAGTGTCTCTCTCATATAAGACAAAAATTACTTAATAATACATGTTTCACATACAAAATGAAGGGGAGGAAAGGGGGAAGATGAAGGAGTAATAGCAGAAAACATGAGAAATATTCATTAAATTCAAATTCAGACGTATACTCCATTTTTTCTAAGTTTCCACATCAGTATTCCTAACCCCACACAAAAACTGTTTAGAGCAGGGTGTTTCTGCTGAAAAAAAAATTACTCTGAAAGATATCTCTAATAATCTGTTTTCAGATAACAGGAAATTCAATGGACTTAAGAGGTTAGTTGTATCCTATATTTTGTGATATTTTATCCAATCTTAGCCTGCTATTTGTTTCCTCAGTGGTTCGGTGTGAAAAGAAACAACACACACACACACAAAACTACACAATGGGCAACAACCAGTTTCCTGCAGGACACACATTACTAATTCCATGTAATTGCACAACAGCCAATTACCACATTTTGGAAATACAAACAGGTGTTTAGCCTGCAAAGTACCTGAATACTCCTTCCACATTTTTCAGGTTTGCTAGGCCTCAGATGAAACCTGGCAATCAGCTCTGGGCACAACACATTGCCTCAGCACCTCCTAAAGCAGTCTGGAGTTACTTAACGAGGAATGACAGAGGTCCAGAATGTTTCATCTGTGCCCTGTTTAGTGTCCAGGTAAAGGCTTTATAAATCATCCAAATGAGATATTATGCAGCTGATTCCAGCCAAGAGCGAGGAACAGACTGGACAATCTCTCTAGGTTGATCCAAACCCTATTTCCTAAGAACATTAGCAGTAAAGTTCCTTTCTGCAATCCCAAGTGAAATGGCTTTGACCTAAGGACCATAAACCTCAACAAATCCCACTTTCTATTACTACCATAAATTCCACATTCATTGCAATGCACCAGCCCAAGGATCTGAGCAATACAAGCCCAAGTTGTACAGCAAACAGTTGCCAAAGCCCACCTTCTCAAAATGATGAGTTACCACACTGTGCATGAGATAAAATAGAGAACTTCAAAGTCAAATGGTGACAGCTCCGGTAACATTTCAGATCCCTGTAAGAAGTGAGATGATTGCTGACATCTGAACATCTTCTGACAAGCAGTTCCATTTAAGAAAACGGAAGGAATTATTTTAACATGTTCTGGGGGGAGGGAAAACAACTATTTTTAAACTCACAGTTAGCAAAGTCCCACTTTATCCATGAAGGTTAGCCACAGAAAACCAGTCTCATGGTCTAAACAGTGTGCTGATGCTCAGAAAAGCAGATATGAGAAAACCACCTTTTCTTAATAGACATGCTCTACATGTGACACCCAGATTAGCTCTGGATGCTTTAGAGATTAAAATTACTTTTCTCCTCATTTGCAGCTCTTTGCAATGCAAAATCCAGCAGAAACTGAAAGCAGGAACTAGACTGTTTCTGGGTCATGCACCATTAGACCTGTTAGTTAACCGCCAGTTGCAAAGCTGCTGTTCCTGGTTGGAATGTGTGAGCCACAAAAAACACGGCCTGACATTCAATTTATAGGCTTGGCACTTTGGCATCTGGAGACAGGACAAATTTTTCATAGATGATGCATATTTCAGCTAGAAGTCTTTAAAAGGCCCTGAATAAGGAATGCCATTTTCAAAGAACCAGTATTCAGACTTTTGTCACATATTAGGCATTCCTTTAACCTACAAATTTTCACAATCTTATGTTCAATTTGTAGAAATGAGCAACCAAAAAATCACATTGACCAAAATGCTCTATTTTGCCGACAAAATATTAAAATAAGAAACTGTATGCACGGCTCTTGAGAAACTGGCCTGCAATATAGAGTCCTCTGAAACAAAAACGATCTGCTATATGAAAGAAATACTTTACCAGGTAATTAAACTTCTTCCTCTGCACTATGAAAAAGAGATTCAGGAGGAAATCAAATCCGGATTGATGTCTGCAGGGATGTTTTCAAATGTATAGTTTCTGTAGAAAATTTACGTACTTAATTAGTTTGCAAAGGCCTTTGATTTCCTTCAGGACTTGAAATGTTATATTATTCCCCCCCCGGTTCTAGTTTCTATTATTTTTGACTGCTTCAAGAGAATAAACAGGTCACTTTGCTCGTTGCTTCAGCCATGTGACACCATAAGACTGACCATAATTAACAAAACACAAAAGATTTAACAAGGAAGAAAGAATACAGGAACTGACTCTAATTGGGATCACTACGTTCTGCAGAACTAAAGGAAGGCTATAATATAGAAAACTGCTTTAGAGGAAAGTACAAAGGAGTCAGGATCTGGCAAGTAAATGTGATACACATGTGGTGAGGCAGTCTGTCATCCATCTTCCTAGAAGATCTCTTTGTTGTTCTGCTGGGACAGTTTGTAGATGTCCGACTTGCAGAGTGTGCAAGAAAGAATTGGTGCACTTCTAACAAAAAATAGTGATGTTTGTAAAATACAAAGAGATTCAGGGACCAGCCCCGAAAACAGGGATGTTCTTGGTTGTCAGGGTAACGTGATCACCCCAGACAACAGAGACGTCAGCCGGAATCTGCAGCACACGCTTGGTACCCAAGCACACAAGTCTTCCTGCTTCCCTTTTGTAATTAAGCCACAAAGGGATATAGGTAACTGTTGCTAAGGTGGGGCTCAGTCTTTTGTCTGTGTTAGGGATCCAAGAAAACCAAGAACCTGGTTGATGCTTAAAAAACAGTCTTTACTGATGTTACCCATCCAACTTTCCGCCATTAATTAGAAGAATCAACAGATAGCAGAAAAACAAAGTGAACCATAAGGAATGATCCTTCTGTTCAATGTAGCAGCGTCCAGCAAACGTGGTAAGATCCAATGATGCACAAAACACTACTGTTACTTCCTTTAGGGTAACACTCACGTAGCTTCGCTTTCAGCAGATAAGATGCCTGTTGTGTGTATTCTCCCAAGAAACTAATGAACAGTTTTACAGTTTTCTGCAGCCTGACCTCTTGAAAGCTACATTGCCTTTTCCATCAAACCAACAGGCTTCACATCACCACTCAGCTGCAAACATACAAAGATTCTGATATGCAACAGAATAAATGACCAGATGAACAAGTCTTGCTTGTCTGCCTTGCTGATGATCCCATAAAACAAATAAAGTGAAGTCACATGTCTGATGAAAGTAAAAATGTGCAGATTTTGAAGGATTTTTATTAATGAGAGTGGATACAGTCCACTGATCTCACAGCATTACCAATGTGTGCTCACAGATCACCCTTCTACTGTATTCTGCACACTTGGTGTTTTGGATAGACTGTTGTGGATTTACCAGGCAGGTACCTAAACATAACCCAGCCTCTCACTCACTTCCCCTTCCATTGGGACAGGGGAAAGAACTGGGGAAAAAAAAGTAACATTCATGGGTTGAGATAAAGACAGTTTAATAGGCTAGGAATTGAAGTAGTAGTAATAATAATATTAATAATAATCAAATTTACAGAACAAGAGATGCACAATGCAGTTGCTCTCCACCTGCTGACCAATGTCAAGCACAGCCCTTGGCTGATTTTTCCCCTAATTTTTACACTGAACCTGACCCTGCATGGTGGGATACCCCTCTGGTCAGCTGGGGTCAGCTGTCCCAGATGTGTCCCCCCCCAGCCTCTTGTGCACCCCCAGGCTCCTCGCTGGTGGGGTGGGGTGAGAGGCAGAAAAGGCCTTGGCACTGTGTAAACACTGCTCAGCAACAACTAAAACATCACTGTATTATCAACATTATTCTCATCCTAAATCCTGAACACAGCACTGTACTAGCTACTAGGAAGAAAATTAACTCTCTCCCAGCTGAAACCACGACACACTGAAAACATTTTCAGAAAGCTATCCAACTGCAAAGAATTCCCACGGAGTTGAAAACATTAAATATTCTGAATTTTGAATATTAAAGTTGACAAGAATAGCCTCATGGGTTTTTAATCTTAGTCTATGTCACTGCTTTTGTTTTCTTTGAAGACTATCTTCCTAAAAAAGAAAAAAGTATTTAAACCACTTTATTTAAATCCCTCTAGAGGCTCTTTAGCACTATGGAGTGAATAAAACATTCAATCGCTTAATGGGACACACGTTAATGGTCGTGCAGGAGGAAGAAACAACATGACTTTTAAAAGAAAAACACTCAGGTACAACTAAGTTTATTTTTTCATTGTTCTGATATTAAAAGACAATTTATACTCAGCAAGGATTAATGAAAGAGGGACTTTAAAACAAGTAAATGGAGAAAAGCCTCAGGAAAAAAGATGGAAAACATTTCTTAAATTTTCAGAGTAGCAAATGGTACAATCGATGTAAGTTAACATCTATGCTTTTACTCCCAACAATTGTTGGGACTCTTTGCATGCAATTTTGCAACACAGCCCTGCCCCAGCTGGTGCAAGATCCTGTTTCTTCACTCCTGGAGGACAAGAAACTTAGCTGTGCTTGCCTTTCCCTCTTCCCTCCCCGGATTTGTCGTAAGTTGGCCAGTTTGCATTTAGGGCTAATAGGTCATATGCTATAAATGAAAATCTTTCCACAACAGTTTCACAGTCAATACAAGACTCCAGTCAGCTCTCTCTGTTCTACTTGAAACTGAGTTGGTGTTGCTAGCATAAATATTTACTTTATATCCATAAACACACGTACACCTTCCCACACACACCCCTGTGACCATTATGTAGCTACATAGCTCATACTACCCACTTACAAGTAAATAAGTTTTTCAAGTTATAACTTGAGATGTCTGTTAGCAGATGTAGGAAACCACTGACCTGAAACAGCAGCTGGCACTGAAGCTACCTAGAAAACAGCCATAGCCTCACCTACTATCCCGCTTTGCACAATTTACAGATGATTAATAATCTCGGGATTGCTTTATCAATATGGGATGGCAGATTCCCACGTTTTGGCAGAAAACGCCCCGTGTTGTCCCCATGCGCTTCCCTCCCCGCCTCAGCCCAGCAGGTCCCCCCTCTCCGAGCCACACACCCCAGAGCTGCTGGGGAAGGAGCCCCCGGGGTTTCATCAGTGCTGCTGCAGGACTGATCACAGAGGAATCATGATAGCCAGGAAACAGCTCAGCTAACACATGAGTCAGGTAACAAATATAAGTTACAAATAATAACATTCAGTTTGTGTTTGATAGCACTCAGCACATGCATTACAGACAATAAAAGAAAACGGGTTTATGTCTCTTTTTGTTTGTTTCATATTTAAAAGCTCTTAAAACGTCTTGCACAATTGCTGCTCTACCCTGTGATATAAAATACAAACCAAACTCTGGCAAGGCCAAGCCATTAAGTTTAAAGTCCACATCAAACACTTCTCTGGAGTTCTTTAGGTGATAACAGATTTTAACCTTTTTTTAATCATCATATCGTTTTCAATTCCACTTTACTAACATCAGACAGGAAAAGCAGCTCAACACCTTTCTTAGAGGAGCTCTGCCACCACCTGGCACAAGGCAGGTGGGGATTACAGACAGTATGAACCAGAGTTCAAAATGCTCTCTGAAATAACATGAAAGCAGAGCTGGATCTCAAAATCACTTCTGATTTCTGTCTGCCCTTATGATTTCTCATCTAACCTAAAAGTAGAGCTTTGTCTCCATGCTTGGCTACACAAAATGAAATTACTACAAAATTTTTAGGACTTAGAAAATAATAAGACATTACAACTCATATTCAGTTCTTCAAAGAAAAAAAATGTGGGGGGAGAGTCAAAATCCAATGAAGTTAATTCCTTAACTGGGAGTCTATCTGAGAGGTGTATACATGTAGGCAATGAGCTTGAAAACTTTATAGGTGATCTCACCATGTATTTGTGAACAAGGTCAGGTATGATTCATCTCTTCCCGAACTCTTAGATCTACTTCCTGAATTCCCAAATAAGAGTGAAGTCAAAGAACTGGTAGACATATTTGAAGGGATCAGATGGTTATGAATCTTATACACAGAATCAGTGGTATGATTTGTGGGACTCTTAACACAAAATTCCCAGGCTTCACTTGAAGGCCTTATCCTAAATACCCTGCTGCAGAAGGACATCTATTCATATCCCGGAAGAAAAGAGTAACAGACATAACTCAGGAGAGGATTAGGCTAAATATAGCTAATATTGGTTTAAAACACACCTACAATCAAATCTTGATTTGCAGCAGTCTTCACTAATTGGCTCACATGAATCCAGATTCCTGTGTGCAGTATAAGTAGCTGTACTCAACTGCTGAATTTATTACGCTGTCCATTAAAAAAATGACCCCAGGCACAATTGGTACCAGTGACCCTTCATGGTTTTGTTACTAGTTGCCAAAGGGTACAAGCCGGAGAGCTGCAAGAGAAGGGTCTGGCCAATGCACTGGCTTGGCGTTTTTATGTTATTCCACAGCCTACACCCTCTCCTTCCACCCAACAGGTCTCTCTTTCTCTCTCCACTATGGACTTCACACCTTCCTGGTTTTGCTGATTCTTGACTGTTCTAGGCTTCTTATTTTTCTACTAAAACCTCAAGAGCTAGAAGTTAGTTATCAATCATTTATCTCTGTGACATGAGGTGGTTTTCATGTATGCATTCAAGTATATCTGTATGACACTCTAGGATGAAGGAGGATCTCTGCCTCCCCCTTTCAAGCACAAAAGCAATCAGTGGAAATACTTTAATAGTAATGTCATAGCCATTCATCTTTCCTGATCTTAAAACTTAAGATCTCTGCTTTGAAGTGAGAACAGGTTAAATGACAGTACTGCCTCCCTCTGTAATTATGTCCCTTTTATGGCAAGTTTTCTGGTATACAACAGCTGGTTTTATTACTATTAATGCTGCACGATGACTACAAAAAATCTGACCTGAATGGGATAAAATCAAACCAGCTGTTTCATCTCCTTTCATCTATTCACATCTCAAAGGAGGCTTTGTGCACCATCGGTTTCCACCGAAGAGCTGAAAAATCACGTGTCACAACAGGGGCCCGACGTATGTGGGTCATGGAATAGCCGGCAATCCAGAGCCCTGCCGACGGAAATCTCTGCCCAGCCGATCCTCTCCCGCTTAATCTCACCAGGATGAATTGGCACCGAGGAAAACAACGAGCGCTCACTCGCTCCACTTAATTTCCACAGCGAATAAAAACAAAAATGAGACAGCCAGCACGTTCAGTTGTAGAATCTGCCCTGAGAGTCCAGATGAGCAGTAGGAATGGCGAGGAAAGGGTTTTAGTCTCCAAAATAAGAAAAACAGAACCCAAATTTAGATCCATTACGCTGTTTCTGCGCAGAATATAGAAATCACTCTCTTTTTCTACCACAGCAAATGACTTCTCCCAGCCTGACAGCCTCCTTCGTTTCCCTGGTTTCACAAACCATACTTCTGTCACCTAAGCAGATACAACAGTGCTGCCCACCAGCTCAAGATGACAAAAGCTCAAAACCAGAACATTTTAATTACAGATCTCTTTTAATTTTACTTGCAAAGAATAATAATTAGAGAGCGAAAGAAGCCCACACAAACCCAAAAACATCCCACAGACACTCCATGGACTTCACCAAGGTTCACCCAAAGTTCCCATTTAATGATCCCAGATGTCATTACTAGCAAACCTGGAACTAAAACAATTTTACAGAATTATCTCAAGTACAAACATAACTCCCTAAGATACTGCAATGGTTAATTAGTACAGCTTTGACTTGAGATGACACTGCCAGAAGATTATACATGTAAAGTACATTTTAAGGTATTATTTAGCCATGGCTCTGACATGGCTGACTCTTTTCTCCTCAAACACCAGTAATTACATTTTAACAAAAAGCTATTCAATACATCACTTTATGTAGCCTGAATAAAATTAATCATTCAAATAGATGTTTATTTTCAACAGACATAACTATTAAAATAGGATGCAAAGAACATGTATGAGCAGCATTATAACCAACTGCTGTGTTTCCTGTACTTTGTCAGTGTAACAATTAACAGTGTGGTACCTCCTATGTCCTTTAGTGAGTCAAGGAATCAGTCAACTTTATAACGAAGCACAGCTGTTAATTGAACACATGCCAATAGTGGCACCTTGCAGGGAGGGCATCCCTGACCTCGCATAGTCAGGACTCACTGAGACCAACAGCCTGGGTGCCAACCCTGCAGCAGCTCCAGTGGGACCAGTGAGATTTCCCCGGCCTTTGGAAAACAGAGCACAAACACCCAGAAGACAGAAAATAATTAGCCTCAAGGGCAAAGCCTAAATCAAAATCCTCTCTGCTTTTCAGCCCAAGACACACATCACCAGGGAACTGTGCCAGTGTGCATCACAGCATTTCCCTCTGCACACACAAGTTCCTAGTGAGAAACATTGCCCTAAAACTTGCATTGTACTGCTCCGAGCCGCAACTTCAGGGCTGCTCTGAGTTTTATTTGGATCACAGGACAGGATTTTTGTCCCTTGTCTCCACACCAAAATGCCACAGTGGTAAAGCTATCCTCAGAGTAACAACCTGACACGCTCGTATGTAAGTGAAGAAAACTGTGTTCACACCACTGTACCAAGAAAGAACCACACATCTTTGTTAATTAACATTATTTACATGAAATGTGATTTCGGTGGCTTCCTACAACTGGCCTTAAGCTAACAGGTCTGCCACAGGTCCATGCAGAACTTCACACTGCTCCAGATCTCAGTGTTTCAGGGCTGAAGCTTTCAGGAGGCCTGTTCGCATTTCGGGTGACATCAGCGTCAAAGGTGCCCTTGAAGGGACCAAGGTGAAGAACGACAGTATTCAGATTTCTAAAATATCTAATATGCAAGTTATTGTGCAGTTTTGTCAGCTGCAGCACTCTTACACAGTCTTTCACCTCAAGTCTTGTGTTAATGGCTCTAGAAATAATTTACAAAAAATCCCTAAATTGGAGAAATTATGTAATAAACATTACAAACAACTTCTTTGAGATTCTTCTAATACACTGCAAAATTAATCCCCAAGTAGAGAAAAAGCAAAGCAAACCATTTGCACAGTTCTGTTGGAGTAATTCCTCTGCAGTAACCATTCTTTGCAGAATCAAAGTTTTAGTGTTACAGCTTCTATGTTCTATTAAAGCCTTGGAGACAGAAACTCTATGAAATATTTCAATATTAAATAAAAAAACTAGTTGTAAGCAACAGATTTTTACTTTATCTGAACTAGCCGTAAATCTGCATCTGACACCAAACCCCCCTTGTTTTTAGCATTATGTAGGCAATGAAGGTGGATGATAAACTGTAGTCATATCAGATACACATTAGAAACAAAAATATTTTAAAGGATCATGGAGAACCACTGAAGTTTTGATGATGGATACAAAGATAACAGTAAACAATTTCCAACTTGGCAGAACTACTCAAATCAATCTGTTATGGAGATTAAGCACTTGGAAGCTTATTTGCACATACCTGTGTTACCACATAACAAAAATAAAACTGGAGATAAATGCTTTCAGTAGTTCCTTCTATCTTACATGCTCTGTAACATGTGAAAGTATCAAGGATAAAATATATGGTCCCTGTTC
This sequence comes from Dryoscopus gambensis, assembly GCA_013389985.1. Lineage (NCBI taxonomy): Eukaryota > Metazoa > Chordata > Aves > Passeriformes > Malaconotidae > Dryoscopus > Dryoscopus gambensis. The sequence continues at coordinate 121,266 of WEIT01040870.1, forward strand.
TGAAGGTAGAAGATCAAAAGTTAGATTTTCACAGCTCTAAAACAGTCTTGAAGGGGTACATAATCCAAGCATATACATGTTTGCGTGTTTCTCTTCCTAACCTTCTCAAATCCAAGCTAGGAAATGGAGATTAAAGATCAAGGTAGGCTCGAGCTGCAAACAGGTGGGTAGAGGCAACACGTGAGCCTCGGACATCAATCCCAAGGGTGCCCTCTGAAACGGGGCAGCTGATAATTTGCTTCTGCAATCCCCCATGCAACCACAATGAGTCCTGGTGTATCTGCAAGGCCGCCTTGGCTGCTGCTGGACATGCACACCAGAGCTGCCCACTCCGCTGCGCTGGGGCGGTGTCGGAGCCGGTCCCCTTGCAGCACCACCCGCTGCCCCAGGTGCACGGTGAGCCCCGGGTGAGCCACCCTTGGCAGGCGCCTGCTTCCATCCAGTGACTATAAATAGAGCCAGAAGGACCGGTTCTGAGAGAGGGACCTCAGAGTTGGGCATCTGAGTGAAGGTAGATGAATCCTACTCTTCACCTCTGAGTCACGGTTCCTCCCCGGATTTTCACCTGAGGCTCCACAACTACGTAACGCCCACAGGCAGGACTAAAAATACATCCTGGCCAAGAGCAATCTGTAAAACAGGAGGTTACAAAATTTGACAGTTTTATCATAAATAGCCCGTAGGCCTTCTAAAAAGAAGCCATGCAGGGAGAACAATTACTGCCAGATAACCGTATGTTTTAATGGGAGCGCAGATCTCCTCTGAAAATTAACTTCACAGTCATGTTGTAGGGGTATGTTTATTGCTCTTCAGTGATAACAATAAAACTATCATTTAATTTGACTGCCAGGGCCAAAACCTCCATCAAAGCTTCAATCTCTCTGGTTTACACAGCACCATTAGCCCCATTGCTAACATCACATTAGCACTGCCATCCTAAGAGATGCAAAAGTCAAGCTAAAAATTGCTTTGGTGCCCAAAATAAACAGACAATACTCAAAGCTGCAGAGAAAAAGCATTTCTGTTGCAACAATTTTACCCTGTCATATTAACAGACCATAAATAGATCTAAAAATATTTACTGAAGGCCAAATTCTGCAGAGCTGAATTTATCCAGTGGCATTATGTAAGAAAGGGTTTCAGAAATGCACTAAATGTGGCTGATGTTACAGCTCTAGAAATAATATCTTCCGTTTTCATGCACTCCACTTTTTTTCTCAGTTTCTTAAACTGATAAACTTGCAGTGATGTTTTTCTCTTCAAACGAATCTCTAGTACCTGATGATGAGTTGGAATGAAAACTGGCACTTGTGGCCCCTTTATGCCAGTCTTTCCTCCCTCATCCAAAAACATTTCTTCTGTAAACGCAACCAAAAATTACAGAAGGGCAGATTTAACTGAAACAGTCTTCAAAGATGATGAATTTAAATCACCCTGAAAAACTTGTATCATTGGCATTTAATTTCACTGAGAAGATTTATAGTACTTGAAATATTTTTGGGAAGTATAATGGATTAGTGAACCAGTGACACGAGACAGAGATGATCTGGGTCAGGCATTTCTGCCAGCTGCCCATTCTGCTGCCTGCCTGTCTGGGGTCCCACACACCCAGCTCCACAGGCTGCTAAAAGAAACTCCTGAATTTATCCCACATTCAGGCACAGTACAGTCAGTGGCACTGACAGTGAAGGAGCAAGTTGCTCTTCCATATCACATTTTATTCTTAAATGAAGACAGCTCTTGCTTTTAGGCCTACAACCAAGCATACTGCAATTCCTTTACTATAATGACAATGATAATAGCAGAATACGTCTAAAGCCAGTAGAAAGTTAGCAACAGTAACTCCATGGTAAAATTCATTTTTCTCAGAGCATGGGGAAGTTTTTCTCACCCACAACTTCCCACCAGTACAAGCAACATGTTCAATGGCACATGTGGAAAGAGTCTCCAAAACCAGAGGAAGACAGAAAGAAGACTCCTCATGGTTAACTTTCCCCTTTACTCCTACCTCCACACAGTAGGGGACCAGGGTAAACACCCAGGTGAGAGCTCACAACAGCAAAGCTTCCCTAAGGCATGAGATTCAAGACCCTGTTCCTGCAAGCTCCATAGGGACTCATAGGGTTTGCTGGCCACATCCACATTACCCTGCAAAGCCATGGACGTTACCAACAGAGGAGGGAGGACGCTCCATATCGCAAGTCTAAAAGCAGTTCTAATTCTCTCCCTAGAGAATCTTGTTTAAAACACAACAGCGTTGTTAAACCACCATGATTTGCTTGCCTGCAAGACAGAACTTCCAGGCTGCCCTCTGTGACCTACCCTAAGTGGTGACACTGATATCCAAACCCTTCTGGATCGTGCCAGCAGGTGGAACAGTGTTTGAATAAGAGGGATCGAGTCCCCTTCACTCAGCACTGGCAACAGCAAGTGCAATGCTGTCATGCAAGGACCTTTCTTGAGACAATCCAGGTTTTGAGTTCTGCCTCATACAGATGAGCATCCAGCCTTTGGTATAGTGTTTCAACTAGTGCTGTATCAGGGTCAAATGATACCAAGGAATATAACAGAAACCAGAAAATATTTCTAAATCACTGTTTCACACAACAGCCTATTGAGAGAGGATATGAAGTCTGACTCACTGTAATCTTCATACATTTAATGGATTTTTCCACACTCCAGTCAGGTTCCACACCAACAGGAAGAAGGTTATTTTCCTCAGTGAAGATCATTAACAATTCATATGCAGCAGTTTCTGCCATATGTGGCTCATCAGCTGACTGCCTTGATCTGTTAACCAGTCTGCTGGTGGGGCTCTTCTAGCTTAAACGAGGAGCATATTATTTTATAATTTTAATAATATTACCAAAAATGATACTAAAGCCATTTGCTGTGAAAGAAATGATGCTTTTATTCAGGAAAAAAAAAGGTTGTTAAACCATCCTCTACCTAAATGTGTTGCTCACTTTTTTCTCATTCTGCTCTATGCTTGCGGGGGAAGAAAGAGATGTGGGAGGACATTTGCAAGACATAAAAAGCTTCAGGAGTTTCCAATTGGTACCAAGCTCTGATAAAACCTTGTGTCAATCGGCCAGAAAATAAGACAAGAGAGAAAAGGGGGGAAAATTGTAGTAAAGAACAGTTCTCCCACTTCCTTCCAATGACTGCTTAGTTCACTGAGAAAGGGGTAAAAAAATATCTTTCCATCAACACAGAAAAAGCAGATTTCAAAGCAGTTTTCTACAAATATCAGCACTATCTCTATTGCACTTCCTCCCGGCACTGAATCACCATTTTGCAAATATCCAAGTTTTGGTTAAACATGAGCAATTATACGAAGTACAGCAAAAGAGGAAATCATGATTTCACTTCAGCCTTATGCAAAGTTATACTTACAGAAATCAATGAAATTATTGTTGTGGAATGAGAAAAAAATGCATTTTACATTTCTCCAAGCTACTTACATTCTGTGCTCCATCTCAGATGATGACACTGTCACCAGTATTCAAGGCTCTGGTCAACAGTCCAGCAAAACTGTTATTTAATGATGGTTCCCCTACTCCACAATCAAGCACATACATTCTGGCCCTTTAGTTGATACAGTAGTGACTTCATCTTCTCCTCATAATACATATAAACTACTGTACTTTGAACATGTATTTCTAATCTGTTCATCTCAGAGTCCCAGAGCTGTCTATATATATCACACAAGAAAAATAGACTTTGTCAAGGAAATAAAAACCTCTTCAAAAAAAAGCATCAAGAGCAATCAGTGCATCCTAGCAATCAGGTGATTTGGGCCAGAACAGATCAGTTTCCAGAAAAAAGTGACGGATCAAATATGACCTTCAATTATCATGTCTACTCTTCAGATTCCTAATCCTACCCCATGAAACCTGCATCTGCTTCATAAGGACAGTAAACTGAATTATTCCAAACTCAGTATTTAATGGTTTCTGCAGTGACAAGAAAACACAAGAGTTCCTAAGCAGCACTAAGATATTGCCAGAAAACAAGTTAAAGGAATTTTGGCCATTTTCCTATAACATTTGAACAGCCAGAAACACACATTTTACAAACACTGAAAAGGGTCATAAAGAACCATTCCAGCTGTGTTTGTTTTCAAAAGAAACTTGTTTTAAAAGAAAACTTAAACATGGAGTCAGAACCAGAAAGATGGGGAAGATCTAGCACAGGATTCTGCTCTTCACCTCTCACGGAGTTTGGGGCAAATTTGGAATCTGCTCAGCACACTCAACATCCCTCACTCTTCATCTCCCTGGGGGGATTTGAAATGCAGCTACAAAGCTGAGATGTAATAGACAGCATTTTTAGTCCAAATGTTAACGGTTTAGTTAAACCTGAGTTCAAGATTTTGATATTTTATTAAGATTCTTCACACCATATTCAAGGGATTGGTGCAGAGATTAGTAAGAAGTATTTTTTCTGCCTTAGACAGTGGAAGAGATTACGTTATACCAATTATTTATGTGTGTTGTTCTAAGATTTCCTTGGCATAGAGAGCCAAATTAACTAACTGTATTTTTCAGGAGCAGCTCTTACGATGGTTTTAACAATGACCTTGTTGTATTACCAAGTATCTATCTCTGAAATAAAAAAATAAATTCTGACAGTCCTGGGAAGCTGAATATCATTACTATATCAAGACTTAAGGAATTTGTTTTATGGCACAGTAATAACATGGCGTATTGTTAGCAAGATGAAATCAGTTTAGTGGTCACAAGAACAAAAGTGAAATCAACTCAAGATTGTCTCTCTGAAAGGAAAAGATGACTTGACAGACAGTAATCAAGAGTTATTTTGTAAATGGATTTGCTGATGCTTTCCAAAGGCATCAAAAAGGCTTAAGTTACTTAAAATAAAAATTATTCTGTTTCATTTTTAAATCATTTTCTTCTCACTTTAATTTGTAATTAAAGTGGATATTATGATATACATACAACATGCAAGAACTCTTCTGGCCTTTTTTTTGGAAAATTTCAAACCTGTTCTTCTTTCTAATAAAAAAAATGAAAGCAAGATTTCTGTTCCAATAAAATAGTATAGAGATTTCTTTTCAGTTTGACTGAATATTCAGGGAACACTGAAGAAATTATTTCAATGGGACTGAAGAAAAGAAATTAGCCAAGAGATGGGGGCCAGCTTCTACAATGGTTTTATGAATTTGAGATTTCCTTTCTGATGGATTGATGCTGATACACTTTGAACCCATTTAGAATTAAGTCTTCTTTTGTCCCTACACTATTGATTAGCCTCAGCTTCTGAGCTGGAATGAGCAGCAGGGAAAGGCAGAAGACCTTGCATCTTGATCATGCAAACAAAGGCATGTTTGAGTAAGATTGATCAGTACTGCAAAACTGGAAATACGTGAGCAAGAGGAGGCAATATTTTTCCAAGTAACCAACCTCCTCCAGAAGGAAAATGTGATCCTTAGGTCTCATATTAAGACAACATGCCTGATAAAAAAATTATTCTTAAGAGCTGCCTAAAATTACGAAGCCTCCAAACCTTTATATGATATCATTGCAGCATTTGTAGGATCTGATTCACGGATTGAAGTGCAACCCCCTTCTGCTTCAGCTCACCAGCTGAAAACACATCCCCATGACAACCCAGGAAGCACGGAGGAGAGCACAACACCCAACCTACTGCCAAGCACTGCCGGAGCCCTCCTCCAAAGAGGGATGTGCCAACCCACAGGAGCATGTTTCTGTCACTGCTATGGGGCCTGGACATGTGTGTGTCGCCCTGGATTAGAAAATTTAAACGAGAATGGCATTAGGGACATGCCAACAACCCTAACACTCAGCCAACTTTTTAACTTCAACAGTGACAGTACCACGTCTGCAAGGTAATATATTATTTTGTTTGTACAGACTGGGGAAAAAAAGGTTATTTAGGTGCCCAAATGTCTATCTCCTGCTTGAGCAGAATCAGTGATTAACCCAAACTTGCAGTATGAATCCATTACATCTCAGACCAGGGAAGCTGGTTTTCCTCCTCAACAATATGCAAAAGAAATCTGCTAATGGTAAGGTTTGAGTTGAACAAAACATTACAACTGCATTTGTCTAGATCAACACTGCAGACAGATTATATTAATTTCACCACTAAAAGCAAAATAATTAGCTACATTTATCACAAACGACATCAAGCACTGTGTATCTCAGCAGTTGTACTGCTCTTTCAATTATTCTGCCTCTCTCTGTTACATAAGCTCTACTTTGCAGCTCCAGGTGATACAAGAAAAACTCAAATTCATGTCACTTTTATAGTCTACATTATAGCACAGAGACAAAGAAAAATACGTTGGGAAAAATTGGGAAAATCACCTGCTATACTATTTTGCAGTAGTTCCACATCAGTAATTTCATAAACACAGTCTCATGATCCACTTTGGACAAGGACTAAATGGGTTTGGCAATCGGAGTTCCCCAAGCATTGAAATGATCGCTGGTTAAAACAAAACATGACTGTAATAAGTTCAAGGTAGTTGGTACTTGTGTGCACTATTTCATCCTCACCAAATAGGACAATTAACTCACATGGTGAAATCCCAGCTGAAAAGAAACCCAGAGCAAAATCTCATTACCTTGAGGCCATGGTGACCTTTAACTCTCCTAAAAAGACTGCAAAAATACTGTTAAAACAGAGTCCCCTTATTACAAAATTATGGTAAGTACATACAACTTGCCATGTATTTTCTTGGGAGAACACATACAACTTGCTACATATTTTCTAGACCAATATTTCCAGAAACTGGTTCTGGAAAAAAAATCCTACCGTTTCTGTCTTCAGGGGCTGGCAGGCTCACAGTTCAACTCTTCCCAGAAAGCATAAAATCACAATCAACATAGTTCAGCTGGCATTTAGTGTCAGCTACACAGAGAAAAAATTGCTGGTCAAATATTCCATAGCTGTGGCTACGGATTAGGTCTTAAAAAATTTCTCATATTTAAAACTAGAATACAAGATTGAAACTTGGTATTTTCTAACATGGTATTTTTCAGTTATCTCTCCTGACAATTTGTTCTGGTTTGTGTGCATCATACTTCCTATTATTTCTTAATTTGGTAAGTAAGTTCACAGTATTCATAAATTCATACCGATTATACAGTGGAATTAATGACAACAGTTGTCACTGGGAAGTCAGGCTGTAACTCTTCAACATCTTCCTTAACCCTTCCTTGTCCATTCCCACATTCATCACCTGTCACGTGAACCAAAGCCACCTGCAAGAAGAGGCTGACAAAGCTGGTTACTGCAATTCAGAGTGACACTGCTATGCATGTGCTCTTCAGAGGCCTTTTAGGACACACCAGCTTAAAAGTTAACAGGCACCTCAAAGTGCCTCCCAGGAAACAGCACACGGATGATACCCATGGAATACCAGCCAGCTTCTACGAGCTGCCCCAGCTCCAGGCCATCGCCAGGACCTGGCGGCCGCGCTCAGGGAGAGTCCACGCAATACCTGTGCCCAGCAGCCTGCAAATCCCATCTGTCTCCTTGACAAGCAATTTCACATTCTTTCTAGGAAGGAGTTTAGGACAACTGCCAAAACACACTCCTTGCATTGTCTCTGCCTTGTGCTGTCACCACAAGGCCACATGGGATGGCGGGAGAGGGGGACCTACCACAGAGTGAACACAAGTACCTGGGATTTCCTAATGGACAGGCAACCAGTGCAGCAGATGCAGGCAAAAGCAGGCCAAGAAGCCACCCAGGGAGCCAGTGCTGTTGTTGCACATGAGAGAGAGTGTGGAGTTGGTGTCACCAGCTCACACTGTGTATTCATCCCGCCTCACCAAGAGCCACAGCCGGCATGGGCTGTTTTGATTGCACCAAGTGCATTTGGGGTGAAAGTCTAATTTTTCAAGGCAAATTAGACACACAAGGACTCACATTAATTACAGGTTCTGGGCACTAATCCATGAAGACAGGTGCAGAAACCACAAGTTTACTGCTGCTTCGAGAGTTTTGCGATGGCAAGCCAGAATCAGTGCGTGTCCCGTCCCAGGATACAAGACCTTCTGTGTCAAAACAAGAGCGAAGCAGCACAAAATAACAAACATTCACGTGTGCGTGCTGCTCGGAACTTAACTCTGACAGAAACCCTGCTGGCTGTTACCAACAAACCCCTCTCATGGCCTTCTTCAGTCTTTGTACTTCATATATTCATTTTATCAAAAAAATAAGAGCTCTGCCACTGAAATGACCAGTACAAGCACACAAGAGTTTTTAGAGAAAGTTTTTATTAGCTCTTTTTAAAGAGTCAGACAGAACAGGCTAAAACAGCATTCCTACTAGCGAGTCACATTGGTGGGCTGTAAGAAAAGTATCTTTGAACACCACCAACAAACGTGCTCTTCAGAAGAGGCTGCTTACCATTACACTCTACCAGATAAAGCTGGGAGAACTTGTCTGAAAAGGTTTCTGTGTTCTCCATTCCCATCACCTGCACCTACACTGGTGGGACAGGGGTCAATCTGAGAAGTGACAGCTTTCCTGCTTTTACTGAGACCAAGATCCAATTGTATGGCCCCTGTTCTGGCTGAGTAAACACAACTCCCTCTGAGGCCAAAAAAATCTAATTTGGGTCATTAGGCAGAGGCATTGCGATATAAGGTGTTTCTCTCCTCCAGCAGCTGAGCTCAATGCCATGCTCCCAGCCTTTGCCAGCTCAAAAAATACCACCAGTTTCGGGTGTCCAACTGACTGCCAAGGCAGACACACAATGCAGTCTCTTTTCTGAAGACAGATACGGATGAAGGTCCCACATACTCCTTTCACCCATTCCTGCAGCTGGAACACATCCAAGAGGGAGGACAAGAGGGGAATTCCCACAGGTACTCAAAGGGAAAAAATCAGGTACCAGTAGGAGAACATATTTCACAATCACTGAATCCCCTTTCCCTTCTTCCTGATCAACAGCCCAGTCCTTGGAAGTACCTTCAAAACAAAACAGGACCAGCACAAACCGTAAAATGAATTATTTTGACCACTAAAAGCCACAGATTGGCACATCATAACTTCCCATATACCTTTCCCTCAACCAGGCCCTTAATGTCTTCTCAATTATGTGAATAATTTGCTTAATTAAGTTATACTCAGTACAGTGTTTTTTCAACTGGTCAGAATTAGTATTAACTTGAAAAAGTCTGCTGTCACAATGATTTCATTTCTGAAGGCAACCCCCTAAGCCTCTCTGGTTTCAATAGTTTAGTTTGATTTATCTAGGACAAATCTAGGGCAAATTTAGTGTAATTTGGAACTCAAAAGGCATTCTGAACCAAGCATTTTTACTCGTATTTTAATATTATGGTTAGGAAGTTCAAACATACAAGACAAATACAAGCTCAAGTCCAAAAAATCTTCACGGTATACAACCACTACAATTCAGGCACAAACAATCCACTGTGCTGCAGCATCTCTGATTCCAACCCTTTTTTTGCAGGGCATTATGTAACATTTCTTCATCCAAAACATATTATTCTACTCCTTTCCCACCTGACCATGCCCAGCCTGCTGCAGCTACAGAGTTTACACAAACCTCACAAGTGCTCATAAAGTGCCAATTATAATCTCATTCTTTTTTATTTCCCCTGTTCCAGTCCTTGCCATATTTTAGGAGATGGGCCAGAAGCTCTTCAAAAGGATCTAGTTACTGTACAGCAGTCCCGTTCAAGTCAGGAAGAGATACAGATGGCCTTCAGTGATTTCTTGTGTTCAAGGGATGCCAGCTCAGAGAACAATTGTGAATGGTTGAAAGACTGACTTAAAAACATCTTGATAAACAAATACACCAATAACCCTTAAATTATTTTGTTTGCCAATAATTAAATGCATTTAGCTTTCCAAAGCTGAAATGCCAAGGATGCAAATGTTCATTAAAATCTAAAGGCATTATAATCAATACAAGACACAACACTAGTCAAATTAGCATAGTCTAGAGCTCAAAAGGACAAAAAGATCTACAAATCTGCATTTTTGTTTAAATTGCATTGCATGTTAAATTCTGCTGCTTACAAGCCAAACACTGTGTGCTTCACTGATACTAAATTGTCCCAATGATGTCAATAAAAACATTTCTGTAACGAAATAAAAATAATTCAGCTCTATGCTAACAGAAAACTTCATCCAGGGAAAAATGTTTCTTTTTTAAATATCACATGAAAATGTAAATTAAGCAGTGGGCTGGTGCCTGCCATGTAGTTTAAATGAAGACAACCAAGGCAGATTTAATTTTGAGTGCCAGGAAACTAGGATGCCTTCTGTAGATTTGAGAAAATGCAATACCAAAGTACCAGTATGACTTAGCTAGCGAGCAACTGGTACTTCAAGATAGAGTAGGCAGTGAAGATGCTTCAGCAGTGTTCAGGAACATCCTTACAAGCACATATAGGGACACTTTAACTCAGTGCTTTAAGTTTCCTATATTTCTGGGCAATATGCAAAACATTTCCGGCATGTAAGTAGGTAAACACCTTGTAAGAAACTTCTGTTCCTACAACAAGAAAATACAAGCTGAAAGGGCTGTGAAAAGAACTTTAATTGCACTGAAGCCAACAGTGAGTGCCCTCTTATCATCAGTAACCAGTCACAGGCCTTTGGGTGCAGACTAAAATGGAGATGAGACTGAAACCCCTCTGGGATGAGAGGAAGGGTTCCCCAGATGTCCCTGCCACAGTCCCTGTCCACGGCACTCGTGCTGTCAACATGCTCCTGCAGGGAGCATCCAACATGTCCCACCTGAGGTGGCATCCCAGAGGGATGGGCCTTTCTTGGTGGGTTGACCAAAACAGTTCCCAGCAAGTTTGGAACTGGGGATGTGTTGGTTCATTCCCTTTCTTTTGTGGACATGTTAGGGACACGGGAATAGAAGAACATACCCGGAAATTATCTGAAATGCAGTCCAGCCATGAAAAAATGCTCTGATTTTTCTTGTTTTCCCTTCTAAAAAGCAAGTCTTGTAAGAGAATCAGCTGTGGTACATCCCTGCATCAGAGTGGTGTCTGTGTGGCATCTATCCACAGACTACCAGTCTGGAATTGGATAGCTGTAAAATCTGTAAAGCAGCTTTTGGAACTGAAAGGCCCCTGAAGTCTGGAGTAAAAGGACTTATTCTGACTATAACAAACAAATCCTATTCCAGCAGTAACAAAGGAATCCATTCTTTCTTGTGTGAAAAGCCATGTATTTTTAAAAAAAATCCTTCTTTTCTACCTTACTGGTTATATATACAGTACTTAAAATAACTTTAACTAAAATCGACTTATCAGGTTACTTGGATTTCTAAAATACACAGAAGTTCTAGTCAGAATTCCTGTCCCATTTTTCCATTGTTTGGCAAAAGAAAGAGTTACTGAGTCAATCCATCTGGGGCCTGATCAGAAACCTTGCAAAAATCAATAGTGTGATTCTCTGGCTAGGATGTCTCAGTTTTGTCAAATGAATCCAACTCATTAATCTGGTTTCCACTCCTAGACAATGGACAGAGACAGACACTCCTGGGCTAAAATTCACTTGACTCTCAGATGTCTAAAAAAGGATCAGGTGAATTGTGTCCAAGAAAAACGGTTCTTTTCCTTTGATTACATAGGGATCCTAGTATGATTTCATCAGAGGTAGACACCCAAACTGCTATCTAACCTTATACAAGATGATTCGCAGCTTCAATAGCTTTGACAGAGTCCACCCAAGACCTCCATGCAGCCATTAGCCAAAATAAACCAATATTCTCCACTCAACTGCCAGGACCCATCAGGGTCAGGGTAAGAACTAAATGTACCCCTTCAGCCCTACTGCTACACAGGGCTGAGCTATCACAATCAGTTTGGAACCTTTTGTTCTATGGGAATTCTCTTTTGTGTTCTATATTCACATTTCAAAAGAATACAAAGAAGAGAGATGCCAAAATAGAAACATTTTGTTTCAACGCCATTTTTTTTTAGATTAAATTCTACATTCAATGCAAGCTGTAATGTGTTGGATGGAAAATTTCTGTCCAAGTAGCAGGAATGCATGAAAATCCCAGCTCGTGACAAACCACACTGCGGTGCCTTCATTCCTGTGGGATCTGGGTGATCCTATAGCAAACAGCAGGTAACCTCCAAAGCTTGATACCGTTTGCTCTCACACAGATAGCTTCATATAAAGGCCCTGGTATTACCAGGCAGTGCTTCTGGATGTATCTGTATGGAGAATATCCCCTCCACAAGCTTACACAATTGTGCTTCTGCAGTGTTACAACAGCCAACAGGATGGTCAGTACACAGCATATTTACATGCATTTTCAAGAAACAGGTAAAAGGATGCACACAGGTTAGACAAATTAAACCATTCAACAAAAACCACAGGTATCCTGCACTTCGTTCTTTCTAAATTAATAATTCAAACACGCTGAGCACCTGCATTTCTTACCAACAGCAGTGGAGCTGCTTCTTGAGTGCACTCAAAAGACATTTATCACTGGTACAGCAAGGAGGATATTATTTGAGTGATGACCTGGAGAGGCCTTATCCTGCAAGACGCCAAGTGCTTCCTGTGGTTTGAGAGTGACTCTTGTGTCGCCATGAGACCTGTCAACACTACAATACAGATACACCTTCCTTTCCCTGCCACCCTCTCTGCGATGTCTGCTCACCAGGACTTTTTCTGGCCCTGGAATGTAAAGTCTTTGGGGTTAAAATCGCTTCTTTTTATACTTTTGTATAATAAACTGGAGTGACTGGGCCTGACACTGACTGTATTAAACATAAATAAAGATCAGCACTGCACATCTATATTGCTCCTTCAGGAGAGATTAATTAGAACCTTTCATATAAGGACAGGGCTCCTTCTGTCCCACCTTGAATGTCACTGAGGTAGCCCAGACTAGATATATCATTTTATTTTTGACCCTACCTGTTCGTACCTGGGAGACATAACAATGCATCTCATCTACCAGCTTTCATTTCTCATGTCTATTTATATTGTAAACTCTTATGACTGCCCCCGCCTCTTACTTTCCACAACACTCAACAACACCATTTTGGACCACACTATACTGCAGTTAAAGGATCTACACCATTTATTATCTCCAGACCAAAAAAATGCCCAAGGTGGCTTAGCAAGACTAGATCTCTTAGACACCTATGGCAGTATACTCCTACCTAATAAACAGCCCAGATAAAACCATAAAAGATATACTAAGAAGACCAGGGGGAGGGAATGAGGATGACAGTGCAGTAGCCAGCAAACCTGAAAGTCTCTTGAAGGAAACCACTGACACTGGTGGTACAAACACCAGGTTTCAAAACTCCTGACAGAGGAGTTTTTTTAATTTAAATTCTCAGATTGCACATAAAGCTTCAAGAAACTGGAAGATTTCTTCTGTTGGGTAGGAACACATCCATCACCGTGCACCAGGATTTGATAGCATTAAAACAACAGGTCTTGCATCAGCTTGAATACATTATAAAGTAACACTCCACTTAAATAATGAAGTGTTGCAATACCCCTGGCAAAACACTAATCTATGCAGTGAAAGCCAGGCAAGAAGAAAAATGTGTCTTACCACATAGTAAATAAATTTCAAGTGTTTAGTAAACCTTTACAAACAACAAGATTTGAATGCCGTGACAAACGTAGCGCTGAATCAGCCCGGAGGAACGGCAGGTTGAGGAAGCACAACCCAGCTTGGAGCACAGCGCTCCTGAGCAAGGACACCCTCCCAAGACTGATGATTGGGATGCAAACAGCACATGAAGAATCAAACCTCCTCTGCTCTTGCAGGCCCTCAGCCTGATGTAAACAGGAGTAGATGGAACTCAGACCATTTTCTCCTCTGTGGCTATGAATTCCTGAAACACCCTGCCATGGATAGGATAGTGTGGCTTTTTGGGTGGTCCAGGGGAAGGGAGAAGAGGCTGTATCACTTGCATGAGGGCCTACTGCTCAGCCACCTTTAAATTTAAATAAAAATAATAATAAAAAAGACATCATATTTCATGACAAGGATGTAGTCAAACAAGCTTCCTAGAACACAAGGGCCCCTTGAGACAATGGACATAACACAGATGTCAAAAATGGCACAGCTAACTACCTATAACTGTAAAATCAGGGATTTAATTGCCCCAATGATCAAAGAGGTAAAAATTACTCTTTGCAAAAAATGTTTCAAGTTCCACTGTGTGGATCTAGACAGCTCTTATCTGTGAAACTCTGTAACTTCTCAATTACCAATGCCACAGAGACCAGACCAGCTTCTCAGCTCTTCAGTCTGGCCCAAGACCACAACCCTGTGCCAATATGCAAATCAGCTGTCCTATTGTTAATGGTATAGAAATGCCAAATTTTTGGCAAGTTAACAATAAAGAGAATTTGAACTACATACATTAATACACATGGGCAGTATGCATTGCAACCCCCCTGGCACATCAGCAACTGTATATATTAGGCTTTGGAGATACTTCTCTTTCCACAGTTGGAAGGTCTAAAAAAATACATTAGGGCATAAGCTGTCATGTATCTTATGTGACAATGAAGTTATTTGGAGGTTAATAATTTTGGGGTTATTATTCTCAAACAGTTCTTATTAAAATAGGTTTTTATAAAAACATACACAGTGACAATTCCTGGGTGTATTTAAATATAATACAACTGTATACAGGGGATTCTGTGAAGAGTTTTTACCACTATTTATGGTATTAAGTGTTTCTTCATCTCACAACTACAACATCCATGAGAAAGAGAAAGACATATCTAGGTCCTGCTACTAAAATTATCTATCAGGATAAAGCAGCTCTGATCTCGGGGTATATTTTCTGACTTGCCTTTAGCTAAGACATTCTTCCTAAGGATGGCAAGCTAAGGAAACCCAGCCTAAAGCTGCATGTGAAGATGTGAGCCGTGCTGCCTCATCTGTTCCCTTCAGGCATTAACCAGGAAAAGGAGCAGCCACCCAAGCCACGCTCCCACTCAGTTCGACTCAATTGCTGAATATAAACTTTCCCTTCTCTGCTTGAGGAGCTCTGACCATTCTTAATTGCCACTTATTTTCCAGATCACTAATTAGGTTTTGGAAAAGCATTGCCAAGATCAATAACTTGTCAGATCTCCTGCTTTTTTCGTATTTGAACTTTACTCAATCAAGGTTTTCCAAGCTTTCTTTTGAAACCATTGTGCAAAATGTTATTCCTGAGTTCTGATTCTTCTAAAAGTTTAACAAAATAAAATAAACCAATTATCTTCCTTTAAATAGTGTGAAACTGAAGGAGGACAATCTTACTTCCTGACATACAGAGTCCAAAACATTTAATTTATGCCCAGCATAAAGTAAAAGACAGGAGATTATATATACACTTCTGAATTAAATATATATACATATAACCAGAAATTTCATGAGTATTTACAACAAAGGACTACAAATAATTATCAAATGCCCCATTCTAAAATGCAGCATTTAATCTGATGTGTCCAATGGTTATAGTTTGTGCCATAAATTGTTGCAATCAACTTAATTAAATATACAGTATTACTTGAGTGAGATGGTTATCATCACTCTAAAATTAAATATACTGCAGCTGTTGGTGCACTGGTTACATTTTTGAGACCATCCTCCCCTTTTCAGCATAAAACTGCAAATGCAGGATAGCATTTTCTAGTGTCTTTCAGCTCTGGGAACACCAATGCCTAAATTCACTCAAGCATGGGCAGCCTCATTTCAGCCAGTTGGAATATTTTCAAGTTTAAACTTAAGCAGAATCATGGCTTAGCTTTTCACATGTAATAGTCAAACATAAATCAAATCACACATACATGAAAAAAAATCCTGTTGAATTTTTTATTTCTGCCAAAATTAGCCATAATTGCAGCCTGCTGGTCACAACCTTGAACTCAACCCACACTAGACACCATGGCTTTTAGACCCAAGACTTTTTTCCAATGCACAAAATTATTCCAATGAGTTGCATGGAAAAAAGTCAATGTCTTCCTCCCAAACATTGTTATTTAAACCCTGTAGTGAATATGTTCTTAAGGCTTATTACATAGGGCCCACTCCATTAATAAATGCAATTATATAAGCAAAATAGAGGTCAGGCCAAGGAATTTAAGAAGTGTTTAAAACTGGCAAGGATGAAGCATAACAAACCACTCCACTGGTAACACACTGGCACTTGTGACTTAAAGGACACCTCTGTCTCTATCACAGCTACCACAGTATTTATTAACAACAGATAGGCCACGTACAGAAGGAAAGACTTGCCCTAATCCACTGCCATGCAATATGCAAAACCTGACCCTTCAAGAAGCACCTAGAAGCCTCCTATTACGGAGAGCAACCTGCCCTGAAGAAATAAAACCTGTAACATTACCCAGAAAACACTGAGTGAGCAGTAATCATAAACAGAAATAAAGTGAAAGTCATTCTTCCTTCAATTTGGGACTGCCAGGGAAACGCCCTTGTGAACACCACTGGGTATCCCATTCTCAAGGTAACTTGTATGAAACAAAAACACCAGATACATATGAATCAAATTAGTCTTTTGCTTTCTTACCACAAAATGTTGTTTTCAAATAAAGTAACCCTTACTGTGCATAGTTACACAGTAATACTTAAAACCCAGTTAAAATTTTGAGTTGAAATGTATTATCACTCAATAAGAACTAGACTAATCACTGTAATTAAGTCTCTATTTAAACAATTATTTTGGTATTAAAACTGTTTTCCGCAGCCTTAGTTTTAATGCTATTAATCCACTGTGAAGTTCCTTTCATTAACCAAGAACAAAACTTTTGTTGAGAAACTTCTTAATCACACAGTAAACATGCTGGTTCTAATGCTGACATTTATGTTCTTAACAAGAAAATCTGTTTTATTTACTTTGCATAACAAGGAGACTTTTGACACAGTTACATCTCACCGCACCAAGCATTTTGCTTTGCAAAAGCAGAGAATTCAATTCCCATTACAGCCACCTACACTTGAATAATTCCAAGTACAGTCCCAAATTCAAGGCATCAAACGTGTGGTCGTGATCAAATGTAGCTAAGGAAAGAACGGCCACAATTTTGCAAGATCAAGTTTCCCATCAGAGTGCAGCAGCAATACCGCGCCTGAGGAGCAATAATGAGGTGGACTTAAAATCATTGCTGCAGATGTCCCCTGGTTTTCCTGTCACTGATCTAAATTACAACAGACAACGTAATTCTAACTAAGATCAAAAAGCATTTTGGTATCCGAGCTATTGATTCTAACTTTCCAAACCAGCCTCATTCTTTCAACCTACACAGTGAATTAAGAGCATATTCCTTAAATACTGATCAGTTCTGTGTCTGTAGTTATGTTCTTATTACAAGATTACTGCAATAAACTTTTCCACACTGAATTTTACCTTTACTGAATGAAAATTAATTAGGCGCATACTAAACAGCATCCAAAATTCAGAGCTTATAAAAGTTTAAATGCCGTATGTAGACCTTCTTGAAGTCTTTTGGTTAGTTAACTCCTTTTCTCTTGCAGTGCATTCCACATGCTTTAGATAATTTTAGCCACATTATCTTCAGTAAATTTTTCTATTTCCAATGTGTAAGAAGTAATATTCAAAAGACTAAACTGTTTATGCCTCCATAAGTTATGACCTTAAAGTACAAGAACTACTTAGTTATATTATCTTTGGTTGCAGCTTATGACTTCTGTCTCATGACTTGTATGACATGATCAAAAAGAAGAAGGCAGCAATATTTTTAATACAGCATATATACACAATTATTTACATCCCCAAGCTATTGAAAAGGTCTTTATTAACTGTGAAATATTAATGTTTTATCACAGCTGCCATTAACATTCAGGTGTAGTCACAACGTACTTTATTGTGTGTTGTGAGTAAACTAATCTCTGAGGGGTCCTGTTACGGTCGGGCTTACACAGGGCAAAGCAGAGGGCTCAAAGAATTTTAGAAATTGAGCAAAAATGAGCTTGACAGACACCCAGCACTTCAGTAAAATCCAAGAAGGAAAAAGAAGAGACATTCCTCCTTTGGCAATGTTACACCTAATTCGCATCCATGTATGGACTACATTCCTACCACCTAGTGGAAAATAAATGACAGTTACGGCAACGCCCTGATAGTGGAAAATGTGGTTAGTTCAATGTAAAAAATAGTTTGCAATATCTTTAGTTATAACTACAAAAGAGGAGCAATAGGACAAGATGGGATAGGATAGGAGGGGACAGGGCAGGACAGGACAGGATAGGATAGGATATGATAGTTCATTGGGAAGGGACCTACAAGGATCATCTAGGCCAACTGCAATATGCCAGTTTTTCCAGCAGACTTGGAAACTGAAGGTTTTTCATAGCTGATGCATCAGTCATTAAACCTTGTTCACCACAAAAGAAACAGCTCTCTTTTCCTTTAATAAAAATTCTTTTTTCATCACAGTGAGTAATTTTAGGCTTCAGCAACTTGCATTCTCATTTTCAACATAGCTAGTAATACGTCCAATTTCACTTTCAAAAAGCAGCACAGTATGATGAACCTCCACGGAAAAGGTATTTGAAATAGAAATCTCCAGTTGCATTGGGATCATCACCATTTCAATAAAAAAAAATGATCCTTGCAGGGAGAAACACAGCAGGGGTTGGAGTTCTCACACTGCATGGGAGCCTCCAGAACAGCAACCTCCAGGCTTTGGACTGCTCTGTTGTATTGACAGTTCTTAACTGACAAACCTTTATCACTGCTAATGAAAAGTGTTAATAAGGAGTAGGCAGGGGAAGAGAAAAAACTTCAAGAAAATGATATCATTCAGGTGTTACTGACAGGAAAGACATCACTTGTGTGACATACGAAGTCATGGGGGGGTAACATAACAGCAAAACTGCTACTCCTATATTCAAATGCACACAATGCCCCAAACCCCAAATCTGTAAATCCCAAAATAGAAAGAGTCACGGACTTGCCAAATTTTGCTTTGCCAGCATGGGGAATGACATCAGTGTGACTCACAGTGCACAAGCCGAAGAGGCAGAAAGACAGCTTAGAAGGGAGAGAGGAGGGAGGAAGAGCAGCCATTCAGTAACTCTCCTGCTCCACATCGCAGTAGTCATTTACACATTTATGTTCCTGTGCCTTCATTTTCAAATGAAGAGGACATGCTATATTTAGCTCAAACCTTTTCTTGTGACACATTTTAAAGTCTCAGTGGCAAGCTGTATGGAAAAGCAGTGCAATTAGGAGTTAAAAATCTAATTGCAAAGGGTCTGTGAATATACACAATCCTGAAATTGCATCGTATGGATAAATACATTTGGTTCAGAAAACCCAGTTGGCTCATGTTAACCTTGTGAAATGATCCTATACAGAATTCATCTTGCTGCTTAATCCCATGCTTCAAAACAATCTTGAAAACATAACTTCACTTTTTAGATACCCTATTTCCATAGTACATGGACGCAGTAACCAAAGCTATCTCACAAATAGGGTTCTCCTGGTTGTACATACATTGACATGATGCAGCTTTTTTAATACTATTTTTCCCCTAATAACAAGAGTGTAATTCCACCTCTGGCAACCACCTTATGAAGCATGTTTTTCCTTTTAGTCTTCTGTTTTGCCATTTAGACTCCCTGGAGTCAATACAAAAACCCTACAATTAATTACACAGGAAGAAGTTGCAACATAAACACTGGTTATTCCTTAGGAGAAAGAAGCAGCAGTGTTACATTAAAAACATAAGATCCAGTGGCCACAGCTAATGAACCTGTTACAACATACACATCTTTAAAGCTGCGTACATGGCAAGAGTGCAACAGCTGAGCCATGTGAAGTCCAGCACCAACTCAAATCAATGTAGGAGAATGCTACCTTAAACATCCCTCTGTATCACAGCCATAAAAAACCTCACTTGAAGCCTTCATTAACAAACTGGCTAGCTGAAAGAAATTACACAGTATAATCGAATTGGAAAAGACAAGAGACACAGTTCAAATACTGTGCATTTCTTTTTCTCACTATTGTACAGTAAAGTAAACACAAATACTACACATAACAATAGACTCAATTAACCCCAACAAAATCACGCTTGTGGGGCTGTGGGTGGTGATGATGAGAGGCCGGAAAAGGAGAGTTATCTTTCCTCTCACAGATTTTCATCAGTTTTTCCATCCTGAGTCAAAACTAAAAACAACAGTTATATTTGCTTATGATCAGATAACCATAAACTAAGACACTTCTGGTATAACAGAGGTACTCCATGAAGTGTGAGGTTTCTTTGTTTTGTCAAGATCATGAAGAGATTTCCAACTTTTTCAAAGCCTCATCACCAAAATACCCTTCTCCACATAAGCCTGGATTTTTTTAATGATAAAAAAAAATCCTGGATATTTATAATAATAAAAAAAAAATCTGCTTGAAAACTAGTTGCAGTAGGACCCAGATGAATTCCCTTCCTGCTGCCATTGCTGCTGGACTCCACCTGGTATCTGGCTATTTAAGCAGATTCTGAGTGTGACACTCTAGAAGATCTCATTAGTTTTCACACAGCAATTTTGTTCTTAAATTTACAAGACCTCTGTAAAAAGTACAGTGATATACTGTACCTGTTAAAAGCCTGGAGAATAGGAATGCACATTCTCTATTAAAACACATCCCAGACAAGAGAAAGCAAACTGCAAAATTTTCAACTCCCTTTTTTGGATGAATCTGCTCTTAAATGCCATTTCCTAATCTCTCGTTCTCACTTTATTCAGTTGTTTTGGAGTCAGAACAGAAATAGCCACAAATACATATTTCAGTTTTTTAACCTTTGAGATATTTTGTAGCTGCATTAATTTCTCACTCCACCTCTTCACATCTTTAAGTCACTGTAGAAAGCTGAAGAGAGAAACAATACATAGAAAATCAGGAACATTTTAATTCCCTATTGTTCAAATGAAGCTTGAATCCTTCAGATATAGATGTACTGAGTTTCTCAAACTGTACCACTCTTCTGGCTATGTGCTGGTTTTTCCTTATTCCTGGATGCTGCTGCCTACTGAGATACTTCATTCGAACGTTGAAGAGTGGTTAAAAGGCAAAAACCCAGCAAATATTAATGTACTCTCAGAGAGACAGGAAGTCAATGCAAAAACTGGAGCTGCCCGATTGTCTGGAATATGACTTTCTTTAAGAACTACTTACAGGATTTTACAGGAATTTCACCAAATTATTTACAGGAATGAATGAACTGTTGCACAGGATGAAGCCAAAAGTCCATCTGATGAAGGATATTTTCTCTAGCAGTTTCATATTTTATCTAACTTTTGGAATTATTATCCCCTCTCTTGTAAACACAAAAAACTCACGGGGATTCACAGAAATTATCATTCAGCAGGTTAAAAAATAATCAAACTAAAACAAAAGGAAGGACCTTTCCACACAAACAAAACCATTAAATTGTGAAACTCTATGCTGCAGAGGCCAAAAGTATAAACGGTTTAATGGAAAAAATTCAGGGGAAGTAAGTTCATTGCTGACTATTGACCAAGATGACCAAGCTAACAGCTCAGAAAGCCTCCGGCTGGCCAACTGCGGGAAGATCAGGGGATTCACCAGGGAAGCACTGCCCTGTGCTTACCCCTGCCTAACACTATCTGTGCTGGCCAGGAACATGCTGGGCTTGTCGGATCCAATACATCTCTTCCTGTGACTGAAAACAGCAACAAGGAGTCTGCAGTTCAAAAGACTGAAAACTTTCATTTTATTCAGTCCTGGTGCACGATTTTGTCCTTTGTGTTGTTAATAGCTAACATTAACCTGTGTGGTGATGTGTGAGCAACCAAAGGGGTTAGAAAGGTCTACCTGGCCTTTCTCAAGGCTCTGCATTCAACCCATTTGTTTAAGTACAAAACCACTGAATGGATATAGATTCAAAAATATTTCTATGGGTGGAGTGTCTTCCTAATTTTGGGCAATGCAAGACGATTCACATCCTGAAACACAGGAAAGAATTTTCCCTACACCTACTTAAACTGAGTTTCTCAAACTTGTATTAACACCTCCCAAAGTCATGGGCAGCAAGTAGAAAAATTTTAGGGATGTCCATACAAATAGGCTGTATCAAGCTATGCTGCCAACTGACTCACTAACATCCTTGCAACTGTTTTGCTCAGAGATCTAAGTGAATGCTGCATTCACATATACCAGCATCTCGTAGCCCCCACATCAGCTCTTTGTATCAATTCATTGAATCACAAAGGAATTGGGGTCAGTGGGAACTTTTTGGAACCACCTAGTCCAATCCTCTACCCAAAGCAGAACTGCTCAGAGCAAATTTCACAGGCCTATGACCAGTTGGGTTTTGAATAGCCCTAAGAATGGAGACGTCTCTACTTTTGTTTATTGTGCTTTAGCAGAATTTCCTGTATTTCCGTTTGTGCCCATTGCCTCTTGTCCTATCACTGGATACCATGAGAGGAGCTGGGCTTCAGCTTCTTTACTCCCCCATCAGGTCAGCCCCACCTTCCTCATTTCACAGACAGAAGTCAAAATTCAGAAAATGGAAAAAGAAGTAAGTGTAAAGCTTCACTGCCTGATCCTGGACTAAAAAGACAGTGGTCTTAGGTGCCTGTCTCAGCTGTCTGATCACTGTAGTTTGTATGGCCATCTCATCCACCAGCAAGCACCACTGAGGCTGAGCAGCTGCAAAGCAGTGGGGCTGTAAGGGAGGAAGGGAGCAGCAAACTCTCTCTCAGGCAGAAAACTTACAGCAGGTCTCATAAGATATTTAAAACTCCAGACGATCTATTAAAGTAAAATAATCAAACACTAGCAACAACTTTTAACATCCCCAGAAGACAGACTATTCAACACAGAAAGACGAAATTACTGCTGTATGATATTTTGCTCCTCCAATAAAATATTTATAATGTAGCCCCACAATACCACACAACATAAAAACACACCGGCCCTTTCACAAAAGCAATTAAATAAATAAAATATAAACCAGCTCAGTACCCTCCAGGCACTCAGACCAGCAGACTCAGATTCTCCATCATGGTCCTTTATCCAAGCACGCTCACACAGCCACAAGCACCTCCCTCTCTTGTCTGTCTCTTCCATGGACACTTAAGTCCCATTTATGTCCCAGCGCTTCCCTGCACTGTTTTTTGCATTAATTTTAATGATTAACGGCAACTGGTAGTGAGCTATCAATGCTGTCAAACACATCTATTACTCTTTCTTGAAGCTGGACTGGGAAAGATGTTTTCCAGGTGTTTCAGTGCAGATAATTCTTAAAACCATGTTCTCCTAACCAGCCAGCTCATCAGTCAAACATATCCATTCTGTGTCAAAGAGCAGCCCTGAATCTGAGGTACAAAATGTGGATGAAAGAAGGCAGGTGGCAAAAGAGGCTAATCCAAACCCTGAACTCCAACTCTCCTCTTCCCCAGCTTCAGCCAAGTATCTATATTTTTCCAGCAGTATAACATTGTTTCAAAGCTCAACACTGGCATCTTCCTAAGACTACTTAATGATACTTCTTTTTTCTAATTTGTGAGCAGAAACACTTTAGCAATATAGTTGGAATGAACAAAAAATGGTAAGTTGGAAGGAAAAAATGTAACTGCGCACTGAGGCACAAAATGCCCTGACAAAAAGAGAAATACTCCAGAAATAACTTTGATAATACAATTATTTTTAAAATGTCATGTACCTAAGAGAAAGACCAACAAAATTATGATCCTCATGGGAGCAGCAAGTCTACTCTTTTAAAACACAAGGAACTAAGGAGCTGGCCCAGAAACACAGAGCATAAACCAACTTGGAGGAAAAACTCTAAAATTTAAAATTTTTAATTTGTGCTCCCTCTCGTGTTTTACTCCATAAAAACACGAGTTCATACCCAGAATAGAAAAATGAATACAGGAAAAGGATGGTGTAAAAGTTAAAGAGGAACATTCCCATAAATTAGCACACTGACAAACCTACTTAGATAAGATGAAGTAAAATGACAGTGTGGTGGAGTCTCCAGGGCATTAGACAGCTTCCACTTAAAATTGCCATGTGGTGTCAAAAATTGTCACTGCTTCTGAGCAATGAGTTACAGTAGCACAAGCTTTTCTGTTCACAAATAATCTTCCACTGGGAAACTCCCAATCCATACAATTCCTTTTCTTTTTTGTTAGCAAGATATTGACCTATAAATTGAACAAACTAAATTAGAAAGGTATTTTTTGCTACACACCCACATTTCTGGATCCCATTCAAGGCAGCTCTCCAGGGCATTCCCCGTTCTCTGTCCTTCCCGGAAGGCAGGACAAGCTCCAGCCTGTGTGGGAAGGAGAGGGCGCTTGGCTTTGCTGCTCCCCTGCTGTCAGAGTAGCTCCCCCATGCAAAGAGCTTGTCAATCAGTGACAGAGTATAAAAAGGAAGTGAAATGTCACATTCCTGCAAGAACTTGGGGACAAGTGAGCTTACCCAGAAAACTGGGATAAGAACAGCTACTGACCTGTTAAGTCAACAAGGTCAGAATAAACACAAACTCCTGTGCCTACAGGCAGGCTTTCAGCAGTCTCATGCTTCCCCTTGGCACTTCCAGGCATGACCCCATGGCTAATGCTGAGGTGAGAAGGATAAGGAAGTGGCTGATTTATTCTCAGATAACCTTGACCCTCTCCTTCAGAGTAAATGAAGACTCTCTACCAGGCAATGCAGTGCCAGATGTGGATGGGACACAGGGAGGCTGCTACCCAAATACATTTATTCCCTTACAAAGAATTTTAAGGCATTAGTTTTAATAATGGCAAATTTTCAAATAGTGCTCCTCAGCACCTGGAATGTGAATGGAAGGTATGGAAGCAGCTGAGGTAACACAAGTTGCCAAGTAATCTGACTTGGACAAGATTCAAGGCACCTAAAATTGGTCTCACTGATTTTACATTCTTGGCAGAAGAAACTTGATTAGGAAAACCTTTTTTCACTAGTTACTGCTTTTAATAAATAGCCTACTACTTGTAGCCTACAGAAACTGGTATAGTGACTAAGAGTGGGTGAAGCAGAAGAGAGGATGACTTGCCAGGGAGTTATTATTAGACACCTGATGTCAGAGCAATAATGGTTACCTCTGTGAAAACACTGCTCCTGAGCACGACAGGGTTCATCTCTCAGGGAGGGACATGAGCAGATGGAGACATCAGCAGACCCCCCTGCTGTTCCCTGGGAAATATTAATCCACTCTTCCCATTTGAAAACAATATTCAAATAATACATGACATACTGCCCCTCTATAGCACGTACAAAAGCATGAAGGTGGGATGGTTTGCCCACAAACACTGTGACCATACCCTCTGACACGGCCAGAGGTGATCCAAACCACTGTTGCAGGGCAGCCTGGATATATCCTACTGTTTGCAAAAACCTTACATCTTTGACAAGGTAGTGAATGGATCTTCTCACACCTGATACCATCTGCTGGCGCTTGCCAAATCAGAAAGAAAAAAAGGCACCTGACTAGAGTGAGGAAGATGATTTCTCTTCTAAGGAAAGCTTTATCTTCTCAGACATTTGAAAAGCTTACTGAAAATCCAAGAGCAGCAGGATGGATAGCTTGTTAGACAACCATTATGTTGACAGAGAACATCTGAATTCTGAGAACAGCACATTAAGCCTAAACACAAGTAGTGCACTAGAAATGAGAAACCTTCTGCAAATGGAATCCAGACAGACACAGAGCCTGGATAAAATAAA
Organism: Dryoscopus gambensis; assembly: GCA_013389985.1. Classification (NCBI taxonomy): domain Eukaryota; kingdom Metazoa; phylum Chordata; class Aves; order Passeriformes; family Malaconotidae; genus Dryoscopus; species Dryoscopus gambensis. The sequence continues at coordinate 146,999 of WEIT01040870.1, forward strand.
TCTTGGCAATCACCACCTCTGTACTGAACCTTTACCTTCCAAGGGGTAAAACATAATACGTTCATAGAACTGAAGGCAATAATGCCCCGATTTTAGTCAGATAGATGGCTGCCTCCTGAGCACCAGTCTGTGCACTCAGCCACACCTCAGGCACAGCCTGCAGTGCTCACAGCCCCCAGAGCTGCTCGGCTGCACAACTGCCGACAGCTCCTCTCTTCCTATTGCTTCTCCAGCTTCCCTCCAGTCCCCTCCTCCCCAAACCAGGAACAGGGTCCATCTGTCAGCACATCCTGAATTAAGCAGTCAGTTTGGTTTCTCATCTTCCACACACAGTCATGCATTTGTCCTCAGCTGGAGACATGGGGTGAAGTCAAAGTCAGGAGACTGATCTCCACAGTCAAGTAATCAAGATAATTTTAGCTCATAAACCGATGTTCAGCTCTACTCCAGTCGACTTAAGAAAGTTTTTAAGCCTTTGCATCAGACAGAAGGCCGGAAAATGACAGTGTCCTCATTTCTGCACTGGAAAGTCACTCCCACCCAAGTAGCTTGGACTGGTTGTGGCAACACAGGGATGTCAGCAGCCAGCCAGCACACCCCGCCACCAGCAAGTTGTCTCCATAAGGTAGATTTTTAACTGTCCTTCGGCACTTTCAGCTGAATTAGGTCCCTGGCTTACTTTAACAAGTTATCCAGTACTTACAATAGCTTAAATTCTACTAATCTGCTGCAGTCATTTTTGGCAAGTAGCAAAAACAGTGAATCATCCCTCATTATCCCAGAGAGACTTCATAAATAAATCCTCCTATCTGAGGAAAACTTGCTGAAGGCTTTTTTATATGAAGGAAACTATTTCGGTCCTGTAAATAAGTAACAATGATTCAGTCCAATAAATGAGCCATTTGCTTTTTCATGCTGATCTTTACTATAGAATGATAGGGCTGGTATACCACTGTACACCTCCAGATTTCATTCATTCCCCTCCAGCAACCTACCAAAAAAAGAGAAAAACTGATATAAACTCTCTTTTTTTACATGTTTTCAACTGAGTACCGTGTATCCTCATTTTTATTTTAAAAACCTCCCAAGGCAGAGGTGACTCAGCAGTCATTACTTCAGACATCAACATAAAATTAGAGACGTTATAACAATTATGTCAATTAAATTAGCTAGACATCTTTAGCAATTCTGATTATAACCAGATATTAAATTTAAGACTAATTTGAATTGCAATCAAAGCCCATATTTACATCTTAGACGAATGCCAGATAGAAATGTCAATTAATTTGTATATATTGTTTGAAAGACCAATTATGATCATCAGGCACAGTGTTAGACAGGAGCCGTACAAGTCGCAAACAATCTGATTTCTTTTCAAAGAATGAGGTTGCCAATTTCCCTCTTTCTGCATTTTCAGATTTGTTTGCTTATTATTTTGTAGGTGGAAAGAAGGAAAATATACCTATTTCAATAAAAGGCTTTAGTTTTCTTGAAAATGTTAAATAAGCTCTCAAATCCAGTAAGCCTATAATGTGCATTGCTGATGGCATATTAACTCTAATAATTAGTCTTTGTTAGCAAAGTAAGCTGTATGAATTTTGCTGAAATATAAAAGTCATTAAACAATGAGCATCTGTCATAAAACGGTGCAATACATCATGCACAAAATCTCCAGTCCATTTAGCCAACGATGAAGGTCCTCTCCCTCTGTCTATGATAGGATTTCTGAGCAATGAATGGGGCTTTCTCTTCAGCATAATCCCTTCCTAATTTAGTGTCAGGATTTTATGATGCAATTCTTCTATTCTGAAGCTGAAACAATTTCAAATCTCTCTTCACAAAAAAAAAACATTAATAACTCTGTCTTATTGACATGCGAGTTTTGTAAACATTGAATTGCCTTTCTTTCCAGAAGACAATACCAACAAACACTTTCTCTTTGCCACCTAATGTCTTTATATACTTACAGAGGTAAAGAGTATCTGTAAAATTGCAGCTGACATACGAATACCACGTTGGAAGGTCTGACACTCACTCGGAGCTCATGGAGAACTAAACAGTCTGTCAAGCCGTTTAGCAGCAAATTGGATATCTTATTGTTCTAAATAGGATTGAAACAGGACCTGCATTGTTGTACAGAATTAGGAGTGACAATGCAGATTACTCAATTTTAAAAGGAAGAGAAATAACTGGACCTGAAAAATAAAGAGAGGGTTACTGTCTCTCACCTAAAAACCCTCCATAAGCAGAGAGGGGCTTTTTTCCTTATAAATACATTTTTTAATAAAGACAGGTTGATTTTCTTTACACACAGGTAAAGAAAAAATTACCCCCATGATATTTTTTATAGGAAATTCACTGTTTAAGAATAACTGGGTAGAAATATTCTCTCTCTGGTCGTAACTTGCTGTCACAAAGCTCATTCCTACAAACCCAGAACACAGCACTGATCCCTCCAGTGTGTACAAGGCTTCAGTTAGCAGTTGGGAAAACCAAAGATTTAAACACAGGGCCACAGTTCTGCATCAAATAGGAGGATGGGAGACAACCAACCTTCCACAAACACACCCCAAACCACCACCATCAACAACACCATGAAGTTTCCAAAGTTTCCACACATGAAATGACTGTTAGTAAAACAAAAAAAAAAACCCTCACCCTAAAATACCACTAGTTCTAAATTTGCCAACTTCATTCCTGTTTCAGTCCCTAGCATTAGACAGACAGCCTCTGCTCAGAGTGCAATATCACCACATGGGGAGCAGCCCCTATTAACTGGCAAAGCAAGTGAGCAGAGCTGAGCACAGCCCTGCAGACAGACTGGCTGCACTGTGCAAACCTACCTTTCAAGGTTCTTAACGTAAGTTCAATTGCATAGTTAAAATGCATAATTACACACAAACGTAATTTTGGATTGTGAAAATGCCAGTTTGTTATGTGCTGTTTTAAAGGAAAACTATTTTGACAACAGGACTTCAGAGTGGTATTTTTAGAATTCACATACGGCACAGCATTTCAGCCAAAGAAAGAAAGCAGCAAAATATTTCTAAGCTGAAATACCGGTGTATTTGTGCTCCATATTCTTGACTCATTAAAATCTCAAATTGCTCCATTTCAATCTTCCACACAGTTAAACAATGCTTTTTTTTTTAATGCATTTTCTTATCTGCAATAAAAATACTTCATTCCATGTTCTGCCTATATGAATCCTAAATAACTTTTTCATTAAACACAATTTTCTGCTATCACGATTTACCCTGCAGTATCCTTCTGCTCAGACTCCTTTTTTTTTCAAAATAGATCCGGAATATCAGATTGGACTAGTCAGCTATTTGGTTCAATATCCCATCCCTGACAACAGGGACTTATAAATGTAAAGCTGTAGCGAAGCTCCAGGAAACCACTACACAATAATCTTCTCTTTGAGAAATTTCTTCATAAAACTCATTTATTTTCAACTAGCCTCAGTTCCCAGGCATGAGAGCATCTATCCGTAATCCCCACCACTTACTTTACTTGCTATAATTGAAGCCTCTTTTAGCTTACTTCACCTGAGTGCTACTATGTTGTACATATGTTTTCTTGGAATAACTTCACAGATTAATTTTATATTATGTGTGGGTTTTGCTTCTTTTTTTGTTGAGTTTATCCACACCTCGGTGATCCCTGTGTGATGCTCCCTGTGATCACAACTGTCACCTCCCTGAGCGTGTTCTCGGGACTTGGCTGCTCGGACAGATCCAAGGGATGCCTTTGAACACAGGTCTGGCAGGATCCAAGACTGTTTGCAAGCAGATGGCACATTTGCCACCAGGCTTAACCAAGGCTGAACTGTGCATTGCTAATGAGGTCTTGTCACAGAGGAACCGCGAAAGCGCCCCTCCACCCTTGGCTGGATTATCTGACCTACCCTCATTCCTCAGATGCACGGGACACAACTGCTGCTTGAAACATTTCAAACACAATAGTAAGAAATCCAATGACTCCTATAGCTCCTGGCCCTTCCCAAAATCATTTTAAACATTTAACTGTCCAACCATGTGTAAAATGGCCTTGAGGCTGCAAAACAATTGATGACATGTAAGTCATATGAGTGAACAATATTGAGTGTGATTCTTTAACGGCATAGGGCTTTCTGAATAATATACACCACTCTTCAAAAATCAGGTGCAAAGAATATGTCTGGTCTGGAGGTGTCCAAAGCACATTTCCTGACTTGTACCCAGTGCGAACAGTACACACACAAAAAAGATTTTCATTAGCTGTCAAATACACTGGAGCTTCTTTGCATTAAACAAAACATGGTAAAACCAAAAATTCCTAGAGACTGTCACCCTACTTTGCTTGTCAACTGAGCCCTTAAAAGCAAGTGAAGACAAATTAGGATAATACCAGAAATTAAAATACTATCTTTTCCAAACTATTAAAAATGTCAACCCATGATCCCTGCTGCAGACTTGGATATGAAAGATAAAATGAAAGGCCTTCACATAAGGAGAGAATTCAGAGTTTAAGTAAATTTCACCTCACCACTGAAGGCATGCAAATGAATGTAATTAACCAGGCCTCATTAGCAAGGTTCACTCTAATTTATAGTCTTACATTCAGTTTTTCTCTGAGTCTCCCAAAGATGAAGATCAAAAAAGGAGGTCAAACTGAAAGGTTTGTCTTATATCCAGAACCAGTTTTTCAATAAAATTAAAATGGGACATAAGTGTCATAGTTGATGACAGCCGTTACAGGAGAGTCCAAGACTCTACTGACTCAGTTTAAAGCTATATTCCAACCCAATTCCTCCCCAAATACAACATAAACCACCAGCAGTTCATTTTGCAACATAAACCAGACTATGATTCCTCTTCAACAAAATACCTTAATGTTTTTATTTCTGCTTTTACTTTTTCTATTCAGGCCAGTAATGTAAGTGGGGAAAAAATTCTCAAGAGCTTCAAAATTTAACATTTTATTCAGGTTTTAATGACAAAGCTCTCGAGGACATGATGTGTGGGGTTACTTTTTTGCTTAATGAAGTAATAAATCAGGAGTAAATGGATTATGAAAATTTCATTGTAATTCTGATCCAGTTTAACTGACTTTTTTTTGTGAAATTGCTTCAACAGATACTACTTCCCCACACAAAGGCCAGGACTAAGGACAACAGTTGGGGATTGCATGGGAAAGGAACCAGCAGAGTGCACTGGATGTTAAATGCTCTACAAGAGACCAGCTGACTTTTCCCACCATGGCACTTCAATTACTTGGTACAAACATGCAGTACCTCTGCAGTGTCTGCACTACTGTTTATCCTTTCTCACCTCATTACTGCTCTCCAATTAAATACATTTAAGGTTTTGCAAGTCTACATCTAACTTATTTTGCTATTTCCAAAGGCACTGTATCACTATAATACCTGCTACAGAGCGTGAGCACGTAACTGCTGCTTGGCAAAGCCTGGGATGGAGACTGGAGCATGTGCATCAGCCATGCTTTCACATTTCCATTTCCCTTTCATTCTACTCTAGCCATTCTGCTTAAAAAAAAAAAAAAATAAAGGCCAATGCCAAAATCACAAGCTCGGAGCCTTTTAATCAGGGAAGAAATAAAAGCTTAGTTCATTCACATGGTTAAACACAGTAGGATCCTGCTCCCTTTACAGTCCTAATGGTGACACCTGGCATGAGGTTTTTTTCTTAATTTGGTTCAAACCCACAGCAAAATGAAGCCGATCTCTAGAAATCATCCTAGCCTGCTTCTGGACACCACTCTTTTCCACCAAGAATACATGTTGAAAAGGGACTTTGCTGGTCAGTTCTTGCTCATTGCATGACTCAATTCTACCCATTACCTCTGCAGCAGGGAAGGGAACAAAAAATTATCAGAGAGAAATGATACAGTCTTTATAATCCAAAGGTAATGAGAATGATCATTAGGTAAGGAGTGATTTTACAAGCAGAAGTCTGTGTTTTCAAGTTCAAATGTTCCAGTTTTTATTCAGAATGATTACAAGCTTGATCCTTATGCAATTATTTGCTCTGTTAGGCACAAATTTTCGATGGCTTTCTCAGCCATTACAGTCAGCACTTGAAATAAATGGCAACACTGTCTAAGAATGGAACAGAGAAGTTCCCTCTTAAAGCAGGTGGCACCAATACTCTCAGAACGTGTCCAGTGTTTCCAGTGATCCAGCCAATGTCAATGTCAGGACTTAATCTTCCCCTTTCAAGCGAGTAAGTGCTACCACGGCCGTTTATATCTTTCAGCCCTTGCTAAAGGCTTGCCATCCCTGTGACCTCTGACCACTCTTTCCTTACCTCTGAGCAGCTCAATCACGCCAGGCAACTACTTCCAGTACAGTGAGCTTGGTTCACACCTTTCTTTACTCCAACATGGGAAACTGAAGAACTGAACCTTCGCTGACACACTCCACTATTCACTGCTTTTTACCACTTATTTTTCAGCTGGTGTCTGCTGTGTAACCAGGAAGCTCATCCAGTGGCTCCTACCTTGTGCTCCCCACATGGACAAGTAACGTAGCTCAGAGTCTGAACCGCGCTGTCATTCAGATGTCAGACACAGCCAGCCAGCCTCTGCTGATAAAGAATAGCCATGACCCCAAAGGGGATCTTCTAGGAGAGCTTTACATGGAAGGAGACCTAGCCCTTCCGTAGTATCACTGAGTCACAGCCCCTCTCACTGTGACCTGTCCCAGCATGACCCCAGCCTCATGACCCAGAGTCTCTCACATCAGCCTGCTGAATTCTGAGCAACCAGCTCTTGGGTTTGGACTGACTTGCAGAAGGAAGCATCCCTTGCTCCCTTCTCGTTTCCTTTGTGGATCTGTGTTCAAAAACGTGAAAGGCCAGAGCCAGACATGCTATTGAGCAGCCTTGAACTCAATCCATGGGTTGTAAAAGAAAGCCTTTATACCATTATGCAGGAAAACAAAAGAAGAAACACTTAAAAGTATTCCTTCACTTTCCTTGGACAGAGGAAAGTAACTCTCTTTGTCCCCAGACTCCATTCAGTTCTGTCATATAGGGACTTTCTGAATAAAACAGCCGCCCCATACCACACACGAACTTCTGACAGAATAGGCTGTACTTAAGAATGGAAAAACAAAGAAAAACTTACTCCTGTTTTTTAGTGGTTTTGAAATCACAGTCAGGCATTTCAGCTTGTAGGCTCAGGTTTAAACCTGGAGATCCAAACAGAAGTACAGCCCTAAAATTGGAGAGACACTTGTGCAGCTGGCCATTGGATGAATGCAAAGAGAGGGAAACACTTGAACTCAAAGTCTGCTTCTCTGAAAACAAATCCTGTATTATTTCTTTGCAAACTAACCTCCGATGAGGTTCTGGTGAGCACGTTAAGCAGCACACCCTGCATCTGCCAGCTCCAGTCAAATTAACACAGAGCCCCATGACAGTGACTAAGAGCAAGCATGAAACTGGCCTGAATACAGAAGTGCTCACAGTTTTTAAAGAAATGGATAATGGGTAATTTGTAGGAGTTGGTTGTCAAATTATATATTTAGGGGGAGTTTTTTGTATGCAAGCTAATAATAGGCTTAAGCCTGTAACTTGCACTAGGAATAATGATTAAAGTAGCAAGCTTTGGCAGTTTCTGTCTGAAGGACTCTCTCAGCTGAACTCCTCCCACAGTCACAGCAAATCCTAAGAGATATCTTAGGAGTGGATAATATGAATCACCACTTTTTTAAAGCAAGAAGGATAATGCAGATTGGCAAGCTTTTTTTTTTCTTTTCTAAAGACCTAAAACCTGTCATGAAATAAAATCACTGCTGACCCACAGGAAGCCACTGGCACAGCCACTGATTAAAAGAATCTCATAAAACACATTTAGGGATGTTACATCCTTAACTCTGAATGATTTTTTGCCATTTTAGATGATAAATTGTACTGCAGTTTCAGTCTCACTAACTTGACCAAATAATTTTTGAAACTGTCTGAAAACATTAAGATCCACCTAATCTTTTTAGTGATCAATACCACTGTATTAGACAGAAGATTATGCAATAGATTGAGTAAAAGTTAATAGAGAGCTATTTGTGAATCTAAAATGGTGACTTGCCTAGATACATCTAAAAGGGTATTAAGAGGTGATGTGGAAAGCTGAGGACTGCTCAGGTAGTAAAATACTAATGCCCTTGAAGAAAACAATAAAGAAGTAATTTTCACTTTCATAAAACTATGATTGATAAAGCACTGTCTGAATATCTAAAGCATGCAGTGAAAAGACAAAAATTCAGTCCTGAACCTAATTTGAGCCTTGTCCATACATCAAATTCACATCCTGATAATAGGACTGGTTTAGAAAGAGCAAGCAACAGTGAATACGCTGAAATTATTTCAAGAGATCTTTATAGCAAATTACTTTGCAATGTACTCTTTCAGCAATTCGGGGGCCAGGCAAGAGCTTTTTTGACTGTTTTAAAGGTACTAGGGTTTAACAGCATTTATAAGCAAGGCTTGTGTTCTGTTGGAGCTGTAGAGAACCAAATTGCTGCATACTGAGACTCCCCAGTAACCTCCATCTGTCTTCCACTTGCTTCCAGTACAGTGGATGGTAGCAGGGACTGCCTGATTTTTCTTTAATATTTTTTTCTCATAAACACAGTATTAGAAGCACACAAGAAAAGGAAACTTAAGAAACTAACAACCATAGTTGCATAAGAAACGTTTTAGCTAAAAGGAATCCTCTACAAGAAGCACCAACCAGGCTTCGGACAAATGCTACCACCAAACTAAGGTTTGGTTGCTTTGCATAAACATATCTATTCATCACAAAAAGTCAAAGCCATAATGCTGAGCGTTAGAAACAAAGCATGAATCTTAGTGTGGAACTAAGTCATGATCTCTTCCAGAACACTTTTTCCATTTAGTAAAATACCCACTGCCACTACACGTTGCTAAGGTGGAAAAAGTAGTCAGAAATAAAGGCACTCAATTTTTAGTTTTTCTTGTCACTGATGTTAAGTACAAACATTTTCAGCCTGCAACCAAAAGAATAATTTATGTCAGAGGAAAAGAAAATAGTAAGAAGAATTTAAAGACATTTCATAACTTTGATATTTAATTCTTATATATAATAAACACACACTAGATGATTGCAACAATATGCCTACTTACGTGGCTTATTTCAGCTAAATTAAAAGGTTAATTATAAGGCTTGGATAATTATGCAAAATGAAAAAAAATACAAAAACCCATCATGAATCTTAAAGATGACATCTTTTTTTCAAGACTAAAGCCACAAACCATGTTGTTTACACATTACAAATGGGTATACGTTCATTTTATGAGATGGTGCCAAAAAGAAGGTCATTATTAGTGCAATAAGGAACCACTAACATTAGTTACAGTCTACTTTATTCAGATCAGGAAAGACAAAGCATGAACTAATTTCATCCTTCAAGTAAAGAGGTTACTTCAAGGACATGAAACAGGAGAGGAGTGCATATTTTCATCAGCAACTCACTCAGTAAAATGCATTCAGTCTATCACAAGCAAAATCAAACTGATGACTGCTTGACGCTGTTATGAATCAAGTGGCTGGATTACTGCCCAATGCAACATTTTTCATCTCTACCTGAAAACAAAAGCAGAGCACCAGGTAGGGAACTCCAATCCTTGATATAAATGGGTATTCGTCTCTACTTAATTCACGAGCTGACTTTTGTTTACCTGGTCATGCGCATCTTTTGACCCGAGTGTGGATGGTCCCAAATGTCCCAGGCATGGCCAGTCCAGCCACACTGATTCCAGCGGGACTCCTTCCAAATTGCTAAAAGCACAGGACTCCTATAGTGCAGGGTCAGAGAAAAGCAGCTCAGAACTCAGAGAAGGGCAGCCTTGCCTACGCCCTACACCTCAAACTCTGCCTGCCCACTTCCTACAGTGCATTACCAATCCAAGGGCATCCATAAGATATTCCAGGTGTGGAGCCAAATGGGTACAACAATGCAAGCCAAATGGGTACTGATGCCTTAGGATTTTAGCTTTTATATTTTTCATATCCTGTAATGCTTTAGTGTCTAACTCTAAGACTCCATATAGCCTGTTAGCTGCTGGTCTCCCATTCTGGTCAGACGAAACAAATCCTCTCTAGGCCTGAACTTCAAGGACACCTCACTGTCTCAGGCCCCGAAATATATAAACAAAGCCTCTAAACGGCAGGAACAAACTTGGGGTAATGACTGCATTACCTGAAACTGTAATTCGAGAATTAATCCTAAGATGCAAATGGACCAAACTTATAAAAGTATGAAAAACCCTTGACCCAGCCATCCCTTTTGGGTGTAGCCTTTCTGACGGCTTTTGGCTGCCCAAGGTGTATCTGAAGGCCCTTCAATAAATACCCACTTTTATACTCTTAATTTTGTCTAGCCTCTGTTTTCAGGTAGCCCCATTGAGGCATCAGTACAACTAGCTTGTGAAGGAAGAATGACTTGAGCAGGAAACAAAGCAGAAGGAATAAGTATTGGAAGACTCACAGCTTTGCCACTTGGCTACGAAAGCCACAGCCATGTGCAGCAACGAGCCCCGAGCGAGGAACCCAGCAGCTGAAAACACTCAGCCCTCCAAGCTGCAGTGACTGTTCCTGAGAACAGACCCACAGTTGTCAACGTTAACACAGTTTCACACTGTCTCTAATCACATTTTAATTTTAAAATAGCACATTTCCAATGGTGCATTTCTATTCCTTCCCGTTTTACATGGAATTTGCATTTCTTAGAAGCAACTGGCTTCTCTGGGCTCACACACTTTGTTTGAGTCATACATTAAAACCTGCTCTGCTGTTAAACGGCCATTCCCTTTTCATTACATCCAACAGGAACCAGAAATGCAAACGCACCAAACTAAATAGGGTAGGTTTGCATCTGATTCTTTGCAGACACAAAATAACAAGCAAATATAAATGTATCAAAAAGTAGCAATGAAAGCCACATTTTCTTCCAAGTCCTCACTCTTATTTTTCCGTACTTAATTGCCTAGAAACCACGATAAATGAAGCTCTAAGAATACAATAACTAGAAAAATGATTGCAGCACGGAACAGGTAATTTGCCTTCTATATTTAGCACATATGCATATGTTAGTGGTGACATGAACAGCTATTAGAAATGCCTGAAAGTGTCTCAACCAGAGCTTTTGCAACTAAGTTTTTTCATGGTAAACACAAGATGAAATATTTAATATTCGGAGTTTATAGTTTGGAAGAGCTTACATCTCAGACTGTTCATCACAGTTTATCATAAGTGCACAACAGGTTTTATGTTAGCCAGTGGATGGAAACACCTTGAAGCTACCAGCTTTAGAGAAATACATAAATAATTATTTGTTTGTATTTAAGGAACAAATAGAGATACATTCCTAGACTGGTAGATTAAAAATACAAGATTAGAACCTGTCTCTCCTCCCTCTGGAGCAGGGAACACAAGAGGCTTTGCTAACAGACAGATAAATCAGATCACTTTCAGGATGAAAGGACCACATTTGCACTAGTAAGGAAGATGCTAAAAAAAATGTAATTAAGTCTACAGAGTAGCACCTAAGATGGGAAGGTATTGGATTTCCACAAACTTGGGAAGTTACTTGCTTTCTGTGGCAAAAGGCAGGAGCTCTGCTTCTTCCCTCTGGCACATGGTATATGAAGTGAGAAGGACAGCCCGTGACTCCAGCCCTATGCTGGGCTTCCCGAGGACTTGTGCTAAAGACACGGAGGTGAGGAGGCAGTATCTTGGTGGGAGTACAGTTTGCCATCCTGAGACAAGCACTCCTTCCTTAAGAAACTTATAGTTGGGATGAAACTCCCTCACCCCAAAATAATATGGCGTTTTAACACAGGAAAAAATCCTGTGTTATATTAGGAATCACCTTAAACCTGGTTCTGAAGGAGCAGCTGATGAGCCTTCTCAGCTGAGAGGAATACTGAGACACAAGCCTACGTAATTATCACCATCCTAATTCCTTCGCTGTGTTTGGGGCTTCTCAGCAGAGAGCAGAGAAGGAGCACAGCACCATTTGAAGGGCAGAACCCAGCACAGCAAGCTGCCAGTGCTGCAGCCTGGTCCCCTGCCATGCCTTGGAGGGCACGACCCGGAGCAGCCTCTCCCCTCTCAGCACGAGGCAGCCGCAGCCAAATCTGCCCGCGGAGGCAGAGCCGCGCTGGCCGTGCTGGGGAAGCGCTGCAGACACCCCACCAACAGGGAACACTTCCAGAAGGGCCTAATGCTTTACAAGCTCCATTACCACAGGAAATCAATGAGGCCTGCCCTTCCAAGCCATTCATAAAATTAAACCTAATATGGTGTCAAGTACACACTGAAAACAAACAAGAGAGGAAAACAACAATTCAAAGCATCTCTCTCTGATCTCCTGAGCTAAATAATCCAAGATCCTGCAGAGAACAGACATGCTGTAAGATGAATTTAGGCTGACATTGCTGAGATTTAGGATGGTGCTTTTCTTTCAGTAGACCCTTCAACAGAAGTCTTCTGATGTTTTTCCTCATTAAGTAACCAGTTTGCATTGCTATTAGCTAGCCACACAGCTCAGAAAACTTGCCTCACATTTCAAATTCATATATCCTGCCGAAATGTACTTCAAGTGTAGGTGTAAGAAGAGAAAAATATAGCCTTTTTATTTTTGAAAAGAAAGAAAATATGAAACAGGGAAAATATTATTTAAACAGTGGAATAAAATTAATCACCATTCATCTAAAAAAGGGTGAAGACACACATTATAACCAATTCTCCACAGAAATCAATTTTACTTAAAAAAAAAAAAAGACTGCCAGGTTTGCTCTTCACATTTGCCTTCAGAACTGCTACCAATTCTGCCTCCTAACACTAATAAAATGGGGAGGAGAATGAAACATTGTCCCCTTACTACCTTTTATGGAAGAAGCAATACACAACATCAATCAAGGTTTCCTCAAGGAAGCCCGAAAGGAGCCTCCAATCCTTCAGTAGTCTGGTTTGAGTGTGAGTATTCCTTTGCCACGGCAAGAAGAATCTGAACCTGAACCACAACAGTTCTTTCAGCAGTGGAGATGACCATGCCTCCATCAGGGTGGGTTTGCTATAAAGTGGTGATTCCTCTTTTGCTACCAAGCGAGAGCATAGCTGCTGACAATTTAAAGACTTTTTCTGGACTAGTACACGGTTTTCTATGGGCACTATGTAAAAATACTTAAATGTTTGTGACTGGTGTTTGTTTTAGAGTAACTGAAGGTATCTTACGACATCCGCAGAGGAGGCAAAGCAACAACTGAATCAAGCACCTTGATTCCACCCAATCCAGCCACTTTGATTAGAAGATCCAGAAACTGCTTTTTCAGGCTTTTGATTTCTGCTAGCTGGAAAGATTTATGACAGCAACACACATCATGATACAGATCCTAACAACTTGACAAAGAAATACACTGTTGATATTGCCCACAATTACCTCAATATCTTTGCCTTCACTTAGAACGTCTGGACATGAACATATGAGCACCTATGGACAGAAATCTTCCCACCCTGACAGGCAAAGCTTCAATTTAAAATTTCCAAAACGAGTTTCTTACTGCACTGTGATCCTGAATAAACATCTCTTAGAGAATTTCACTACTAACTCCAGACAGTATCACTGATACCTTACCAATGAAATAGTCACCAAATCTACACCTCCACAGTATCTGAAAACAGTAGCCATTAGTGGAATTTCTACTTAGAATATAACACTGAGCTAGCAAATGGAAACAAACACTACAAAAAGAACAAGCCCTGCTCCTAAAGGAATTCTGTGGCTCAGGCAAGAACTGAGAACATGTTTAAGAAGACTCTCTAGCCACGTAACCTTTCTAGAAACACAATCTTTTCATGAAATATGTGATTCCTGTTTATGCTCTATATTCCCTGAGGATGTCATGCTCAGAAAGAAATGGCAGCTTCAGTAAAGTACATCAAGAGAAATCCAAGAGCTTATTCTGCCTATCTGTTTTGATCTGCTGAGAGTTCCTAAGACATGGCATTTTATCACCCTGAAGTTATTTTTAAGTAGAAGTCAAGTACATTTTCCACAGAAAAAGAAATCAAGGGAAAAAAAAAAAGCATGATGCACTTAATGACTAATTAAGATAACAAACTGAAGGAATTTTCACACCTCATTGGGCTAAGGACTTTTCACAGAATAATCCCTTAAAGTTTTACTTGGAACCTTTATAGAATTGCATTATCCTTTCAGAAAGCCTGTAACTAGGAATCTGCAAGTAATTGGTAATGGCCTCAATGCCTGTTTGTAAATAATGAACTTAGTTTTTCCTAACTACTACACCTCATGCTCTAAGAAATTGCATAGTAAGCTAATTCATCACTATGCAATGTACAGAGGAAGATACTTAAAGAATCTACCTTTTACTTATTGATTGATTTCCTAGTTTAGTCACAAAAGGTGCTGTGACTTAAATGAACCGAGTATGCTTTCACAGTCAACAGAAATAACCAAACAAGCTATAGGGCAGGATCTTCAAGGTCCTAGTCTCTGTAATTTAAACTTAGACATAAATTCTACTGAAGAAGTTAAGTTTCATTAATAACCCACCATGACACCACACAAACCCAAGGCCACCAAGATGAGGCAATGGTGAATTGCAATGGGCTTCCTAAACACAAGGCAGAGGATTCTCACAGAAAGCTTCAAAGTAACTAAAATAGTGCCAGTCTCGCTCATCTTATTCATGGAGAACAGCCTTTTAGGAAAAGAAGTCACATTACGTCCTTTGCTTATTTTGTGGAAGAAGCAAGGTGGGAAAATGGAGCTCAACCCTGAAGACAACTTCACTACTTTTAACCATTACAATGCAACTCCCAGAGCTTTCACTCTGTCAGACAAGAAGTCAATATTAAATATTATCAGTTATGTCTGTAGGAAATGATGAAGAGTAAACTAGAAACTCAATTTCAGTCCAAAAATAAGAAAAGGAATAATAGAAAGAGCAGTAATTCAAATGCCTGACTTCTCCTTACAGTATAAAGAGGTATCAAAGCAGAGATTTGTGAGGAGTTAGGAAGAAAGTTAAGCTATGCAATAAAGAGAAGATAATCCCATGCATTCAATGAGCCACTGACCCATTTTCTATTCAAGATCCTCATATAAATAGACCTTCCTCTCTTATCAATGCACAAATCACACCGATATTGCAAACACCTGGCAACACTGCTGAGGGCCAGGGAGGTACCTCACTCCCATTCTGTACATCAGGAACTGGTGTCAGAGCTGTCTGCAGCAGAAACTCAGCCTGAGACTTTCTACCTCCTAGGCTAACTCCCCAGGCACGGAAAATCCCTCCTTGTTAAGGAGACCTGTTACAGTAATACACAAAGTCCCTTGCATCATGTTATCTGAGGGTTAAGATCTCTAGATAACACAGGTCACTTCAGTTTGCAATTCAACCCCTTTGCCAGAACAGATTTATTTTCTAGCTAACACCAATTAACCCAGTTAAATAGATTTAATCTATTATTGGGGTGGGAAGTTGCCACAAGGTATAAGAGAAACTGAAACACCCTCCAGAGTTTTCTTCGGGGATGAAGTCTTACAACGCAAAAACACAGGATGCACCAGAGTGTGACAGCATCAGAGGGAAGGAAGCCAAAATATTAGCTGTGGCATACAGATTAGGAAAGAAAGGTTATGACAATTGCTTTTATACAGATACTTTGGCATAGTACTATTTGAGATTAATAAACAGAGATAAGATTTAACAAAATCAGTTCCACCTGTTGCCCTGCTCTGGCTCAAACATGTATTCAGAAGGAAGTGCCTCCAAATGTAGTGAGCACACTTTAGGACCCCTGAAGTCCTAAACCTGCCAGAAACCAGATGCAGATGGAAAATTGATCTTCTGTCCTTCATCTGTTTGACTGAAGGCAGAAACTGACTTCCTGAAAGTTATTAATTAAATTTACTGGGCAAAAATTAATCCTTTGTGTGTGGCCACCACATTATCTTTCATTATTCAGAAGGCTGAAATAACACTGTTCTAACTCACTTCACCTTCATTTCCCCAGTCCTGGAAGAGGGTATACTGAAGCGCTATCCATATCAGGCTAAGCCATTAACAGTGGCATCAGTTATTGCTCCCGTTCTTGCTTCTGGGTTAATTCCTCTCAGACCTAAGGTTCAGCTTTCCTAAAAGCAGCTATTCATTAAAGAAGTTCAGATAAAGCAAAAGGGACTTCATTCATGAGGTAAACACAAATGAAGCTTGGACCAGCATTTGGACCACGTCATCTGTACTGAATGAAATAACAGAAGGAGCTTCAAAAATAGGAGTGCAATAAATGCCTGTTAAGGACTTGTCCTGGCAGCAGTTGTTGTCCGTGTTGGAAAATGCCCCCTCCAGCTCGGATGCAGCTGGGGCAGCCCCGCTGCAGAGGGGACAGTGTGTGGCCAAGCCCTGGTCCCACACTTGGGCTCGAGAGGGAGCCTTGGGCTGGAGCTCCTGCTCCAAAAGCCATTCCCCAGCAAGAGGAGTTCTCAGTCCGTGACATTTGTACAATGCAGGAGGATGGGACAGTCACCATCACAAACTCAGAGAAAAAAATGAAAGAAAAAAGGCCAAATTTTTCAGAGATGAAAATCATTATCAGTCCACCCTACATTGCCTATTAAGACATTCTCAAGAACCATGAGAAACATGAGTTTAAAACTACAACAGACATAGCAATGTGCACATTACAGGAACTGTTTCATACAGCCCCATTGTTGGAAAAGGTGGCTGTTACCATCCCATCTCTCTAGGATTTAACTACACTCACCACTACCAGCCACTGAAAATTACTCACTTGCTCAGGCATAAGAAAGACAAGATGGCACTACAGTTTTTGGTGTAAAGAATCCTCTCCCTGAGTATTTCCAAGTGACCAAAGACTCTACAGGCTCAGCTCTGCTCCATATTTCATGAGAAACAAAATATCTGAGAGCAGATTTTCATGTGTTCCCCATTTGTCCATACACGGCCTCACAAAAATGCACCCTGCAAACACTGGCATGTCAATCATTCATGCTTACAAACACGTTTCTTTTATGCTGGCACAAGCAGGATACCTGCAGCTACCTTTTCTGTGCATTGGTCAGTGTATACAAAATTTAACACCGCAAAATACAAGTCCCTCGGATTAGAAAACAGACTGCAATAAAGCAAGAATTGAATTGGCTGATTATCTCAATGTGTGGTTTTAATTACCTCTAACTCATAGCAGTCTGCTCATTTGCATTCTTCAGATGAGACCTTAAATATCCATACCCTCTGTGCCTGCCTTGGACAAAGAAGATAGCTTGGGGCTTTTTGGAAAAAAAACAGATTCCTGCCTCGTTTTATTTGGCTGCTACAGTCCTCTGAGGTGGCTGCAATTCAGGAAAGCCATAGGGCTTGCAGCTTGGGAATTAGGATGGAAATTGTTACATGAATGCAAATACTGTTCTTGGTCTTCTCTTGAAAAAAGCACCTATTTACTCACCAGCCTTAAAAATTAAATGAGGTTCTAATTAAGGAACAATAAGCCACAAAGGAAAAAACAAAATCTGAGAAGAGTAGCCCAAAAGACACAATTTAAGATTAAACAGATTAAATAACCAAGTTATCATTTAAACCAAAGTTATCTAAAAAGGAACCAAAAGAATAACGGGAAGATAGAATTTAAAATGAGCTTGGCAGAGTCAAGCAAAAAGCAGAGAAAATGAAAGACAAGGTATAAGACCTTGGTCACAGGAGCTGATTGGAGTTTACTAGTGAATGAAATCCCAGTTTAACAAAAATGCATTAATACAGTCTGAATGTGCCTAGCTCTTTGTAGTGCACCCAGAGAGGAATAATCTCCTGCCCCACCTCCTTTTACACAGTAGCCACAATCCAGCCCTTCAAGTCTGACTACTGCAAAATGCCAAACAATTTTTATGGGAAGTGGCAGCTTCAAAATTACATTTCATGGCACCTTCTTACTTCAGATAAAACAAATATTCCTTTAGTTATGCCATGCTCACAAGAACACCAATTCTGAAGCATCAGGTTTGAATGCTACACAGCAGACACATTACACTGTTGGTTTTAGGCACCTGAATTAAGTGTTTTAAGGTACTGGTAAGGCACTGCTGCAGCTTATATTCGAAGCACGGTATGGAACCTGACAAGTGTATCTGAAATCCTGTAATTTTAACCTAGTTGTCACTTCATACTACAGCTAATCAGCTTCCACAAACATGTCACAACTCTCTTTTGCATTTTTAGAAGCCTTCACCTTCCCTTGTTCTTACAAGAACCCTCTCTCCCAAGCCACAAGCCTGAGGATGAGGACAGGTGCAAAGTAAGCCCATTACTTAAGAAAGGAAAATCACTTTTAATTACCAGGTTGCAGCCTTAGCTGCAGAAATGCATAGACCTGTAATTTTGATCTCTCCTGAAGATATGCTTGGCACTAGGGCAGTCTTCAGCAACACCAGACTGTTTCAGACTGCAGGGTGGCAGGATCCTGGTTGACAACTGCAGAGTTTTGGACGCAGGGAGGGCAGAAGGGTCAGCCAGCAGCCCCTGCAGAGAACAGCTCTGCCTGGGGAGGGAGAGGCCTCTCCATCCCCACAGGAGGCTGCACCTATGAAGAAGTTTAAAGCCCTGAAGATCTGCCCAATAAAATCAATTCCAACTCTGTGGAAATAAACCTTAAATTTGGTACTAAAAGCCAACTCTATTTCCTTCTTGCTGGGAGAAGGATTTCTTCACTGTTTTGTTTGAACTGGTTAGTCACACACCAGGCGAGAACACTGGAGAAGATAAAAAAAAACAAAATAAACAACAGCAACAATGAACAGTTCTAAAAACTCAGAGTGGTTCCACACAACGCTGGCAGCCAGGGAGAGAACTCAGAGGGTAAAAGCAGCAGGTGAAGCCATGGGCTTCAGGCTCAGCTTTACCTTAACAAGCTAGTTTAGAAACCAACGGGCAAATACAGTGACCTCTCTGCCCTGCCCTTACACGCTTATCGTGTTTTGACTAAAAGGTTGTTTTCAAAAGATGAGCAAGTTCCCAGCATCACCTCATTAAACCCCCTGCTACGGTTTTCCTGAAGAAAAGTGCACAAATGGTACATCCTTCAAGTTCCATTTCTTTGTAATAATTATACTACAGAAATAGTTTCTTCATATTAAATATTGGCAGGGCAGTTCTAAAAGAATCAGTAGCCAAACATTGCACTTAACGTCTGCCATTTTATTAACCACCTCTATTTCTACTGACAGGCTATTCAATTTAATAGATAGTTATAAAATTCTAATAAATTTTGTGACTGGCACCCATCTCTCTCTATTTTATCTCAATAGGTTTCTTGCTTGCTATAATTTTGTAGAAATGGTAGCTTTGAATTGAAAGTGTTGAATTTGAAAAATTAAGATATACACCACACAGTTTCAAGACAAGATAAAAAGCACCTCCATTCACAACTGTAACTGACTGTTCCTACTCCGCAGGACACTTCCATCGCTAACCACCCACCCTCTCCTCTTTTTAAATAAGGCTGCAGCTGGTCTCCAAGAGGTTCTAAATTAAGGCAGGAATGTGGTACAAAGTGCATGTGCATGAATTCAGATCTCTCCACACCCACGGAAACGCATCTCCGGAGAAACAAAAGCCCAGTAAAGCAAGGGATAGAGAAATCAGCACTAGTGCTCCATGACACCTATCTTAAAAAGCAACTGCTAAATGTGTCTCAGGAGTCAACTCATCCACCTCAACAACCCTTAACCATCATTAGTAAGAAACATAGAATATTAAATAATACATATTCTATTTCACCTTGTGCTCTTCCATGGAGTAATAAGGTATTGCAAAAATTCAAGAGAATACAGAGCTGGAGATTGTAAATTATGTCGAGAAACATATCTGTAAATATTATGAAGTAAAGATAAATAAAACAGTCTTTTAGATGACCATGGTCTCAAAGAGAAGTGGAACAGTGTTCAGAAATAGACCATATTTACCTTAGAATATCTTTGCATGTTGGAAGGTAAAGATAGATCAATGTATGTGTACTCCACTGAAGGCCAAACCCACCAATCAGCATCCACTTGTGTGCTGTAGGGACTTTTTTCTTAATTCCAGGAGCAAACAAAGCCTCCTGAAAGTGAGGTGAAATGCCTTTGCACCTCCTCTGGATACTTTCACATATACAAAAGATGTCTCTGTGTTTCTCACACTTCCACTTCAATCAGACACAGGTCACAGACAAGTACGTGATGGAGGATGGAGCTAAGTCTTTCATTAGCCACTTCCCAAGTGACCACATGTATTAACCTCACACTCTGAGCCTACGATCCCATTTACCTCCTCCAGATGCTAACCACCCTTCTCACATCTCTTGCATTCTCCACAGGCTTCCATTTCTCCTCCCTTCTTGCTCCTCTTGCTGTTAGCATGTCTCCTGTTTCACCAGCAGCTTCTGGTTTTGCACTTGCCATGGTTTAACAAGGGCTTCCCACCTCTGCCACTCCTACAGCTCCTGCTCTTCCAGTACTGCACTGACACACTCTCTGTAGAGCCTTGCTGCAGACTGGATCAAAAACTAACCCAGCCACACAACACTTCTGCAGTTTCCAAGCCAGATCAATCCCCTGGCATGGAGAGGCAGGGACGGCACA
Source organism: Dryoscopus gambensis (assembly GCA_013389985.1). Lineage (NCBI taxonomy): Eukaryota > Metazoa > Chordata > Aves > Passeriformes > Malaconotidae > Dryoscopus > Dryoscopus gambensis. The sequence goes on from WEIT01040870.1 coordinate 167,691, forward strand.
CCAGCGAGTGCCTGGGAAAAGGGAGCCACAGGAATCACTGCAGAAAGCTGGTTTGCCACTGAACTGCAGCCCTAGGCTTGGCTTTCCCTACTCCCAGCCTCCCGGGATTCTATCCATGACCACGGTTCCCCACCTGGCCGCACTGGCAAATCTCACCTGGAGTTACTCATCCTCCAAGTCTCACTCAGCACTTTGCTAGCAGTGACATGCGCAGCTCAAATATCTGTCCCAATAACTTATATTAAAATGCCGTGGCTCAATGCCAGGTTTTAAAGCTTGATAACTTACACATCTTGCTTATTAAAGAGATGGAAGTGAAAATAGATGAAATCTGGATAGGTGTACTCTCATGTTATTCATACCAGCATATATCCAAATCACCATTTATTTCTGTGCATACGTAAACTGATGATGGATGAGACGAAAAGTCTTTTTTTAAAAGAATTCCCTTTAAGAAATGAATTAGTGAAAAATTCCCAGCTTGCTAAGCCATTACACAGTCTGACTCAATTTTGACCTATATTGATTTAATGATATTTCTTGGAGCTAAAACTAACTGGTATGTTATTATGTATTTACAAAAAATAAAGGAACTAGAAATCTAGTGGTACAGGTTAATCAAACTGTTAACAAACCTTTTTTGTTGCATAGCATAATCCACACAGCAATCTCAAAATATATTTCAGAGCATTTTATAAGACAAATAAACTTTAGCAGGTTTTATTTTTTATATAAAACACTGTTACCTCTAAGGCACAACAATATTATACCAGAGTTGGAATTTTTACTTGAGATGCTGCATGTGTTTGAACTAAGGCAGGGTTCAAAAGCCCAGAACACCCTGGCTGAGCTGGGATGACCAGAATCTCAACTAAAACTTCACTGGTTACATCCACATCCTAAACACAAAGCTGCTACAAAGCAATAGGACCAACCAGAGCTGGGTGGAAATTTTAAAAGCTCACTTTTATTTGCTTTTTCCTGAGGAAGTTATATGAAAAAACTCAAACTGGATTCAAAACAGAGGGAGAGGGAACCCCACTGGGTCAAGCCTCACCTCAGCCACACCATCTTTACCACCATTACAACTCTTATTTATTCACAAACATAATTTCAGCTGAAATGGAGGCAACCCAGCAAAGCATCTGCCAGAGAGGGGAAGCTGATAGTCTTTAACTTGGTGGTTTCAAATATCTTGCTGCAGTGTATGGAGGCTGCTTTTATACCCTCTCCAGTCTCATTCATGATGCTTAATGACAAAACTGCAATGCTAAGCATTGCTTGGGCCATGAATCATAGTGTGGAGCAGTTATTCACATAGAAAATGCATGTCTGACTGATTCAACAGCCTGAACAGAGTAGATCCCTGTCCTACAAGGTAACTTAAATTATTTGTTTAAATTAAATATGACTCTCAAGGCAGTGAGCTTGCTTTCAGATTTCAGATAATAACACAGGCCCTGGTTTCAAGTGCCATTGAAATCAGTGGAAAGATTCCAAAACACTTCCAAAGGCTTTAGATTGAGCTCATAGAATGCTGGATCCCATCTGAGCCCACTCATTACCACCAGCAGTCTCGGGAGCAGAAAAGCAGAAAGGGACTACAGAGGACTTCAACTACATAGCACGGCTTCAGGGCCCAGCAACTGGTCAGCCAAGCTATGAAACTGTTGCACTGTTCTCTCAGCCTTCTAATTGTTTGCATATCTTGGAGTCAGAGAATCAGAGATTCTCACAGTTTCGTGTAGATAACATCTGTTATTATTCTAACCGTTTCTCATATTTACATTCCTGTTCTATCAGGAGAAAAAGTTGATGGACTCTTGGTCCATCCAATGTGACAGAGAAGGTGTTAACCTCACCTTCCAATCATCTGTAGTTATAAGAAATCTATAAATATTGTAAAATAGCAATAAAGATACTTCTTCTACTTCTTAGTCTTCTGACACTTCTCCTGTCCAAGTGTCCTTATTGTGGCCCCTAGCACCACATGAAACACCAAGTATTTGACCTCTTTTCTGTTGAAGAATTTTGTATTTCTGCAAACCTTACTTGGAATTAAGGAAGGGCGCAAGTTTAATTAAGGACAGGAAGGATAATGCCATTTCATTTCAAGCCCTTTGGCACACAATGTCAGAACACAGACAAATTCATAACCGTCACCATACAAGTCTAATTTCACTTCCAAAATTCACCTCCACAGAAGCTGTGCAAATCTTATGTCTCTCTAAAGCCAGTGATGACTGACAACGTCAGATCACAGGAAACCAAAATCAATACAATACACATGAAAATTCCGTGGATACTCAAAATAAATTAGAATTAAACTGGGTCTATAGATAAATTGCAATACTTTAAGATTTAATATATTGTTGTACTCTCACTTTGAAGAAGTCTACACATCAAAGTGGAAAGTACCATCCTAGCTACATATTTTTTTGTTAAAATTATCTAATCCTCCTACAATAGTATCACCCAGAAACCCCAAATGACACGCTGCATTCTGTATCTTCTGCAGCAAAAGGCAGGCAGAACGGAAAATAACAAAACATGGAAATGTGTTGCTAGGATAAGACGTCATGGAAACCAAATGCATTGCACTTAAATAGTGTGCCATTCTGTCTGTGCTTTAACATACAGAAATACTTCATTTCCTCCAAAGTTTAATAATTTGCCATTGGTGGATTTAGATTCAATTTTTTTTTTTTTATAGCACACCTGAGTTTAAATTTTAAATGTGTTAACCAAATATTTTCTTAGATTTTAATCTCTACCACTCAGTAAGGATGATGGGATAGTATACATCAAATTTGGGCAGATTTTTTCTGCTACAGCCTTGCAGAATTGTATCCCAAAATGTCATGTGAATTATCACTTCAGATCAGATGCACCTCTCTTCTCTCATCCTCTAAGTTTCTGAAGCCCCAAGGACACTCTGAAGGAGAACAAATGAAAATGAAAATTTAGTTGCTGTTCAGAGCCTCAGGGGGCTTTTCTGTTGATGTCTCTGGAGAGCAGGGAGCTAAGGTGGGAAAAAGTTTTCAAGAGAGAGAATTTTCCAGCAATGCATTTCAGGCACAGCCCATGGTCTTCTCTCTGTTAAAAAAAAAATCCATTAAAGGCTCTAAAAAACCTCCAGTCTTTCAAAGATTACATTCCCTCTGCACACTTGAAATTACAGTATCATGGGTTTCTAAACAGTAAGCCACTGTTTGCTAGCTACAGCAACAGAATGTAGAAAAGGCACGTCGCCACTTTGTAAGGGCACATCCCACTACAAAGCCACATATCCAGTACACAGTATTTTCAGGATGCTTGCCCATTTTGAAACCAACACACAAAATGAAGTTAAATGACCTTAGAATACCTGAACATGGTCTCCAGAATGTCTTGCTGTCACTTCCCAGCTAGGGAGCTGTATTTTTAACATTTACTAAATACATTTCATCACTGCCAAAGTGCAAAGCAGATACTGTGTACAGCATTATCACATAGTGTGATCACTACCATATTTTCCTCTTGTCATAATAATAACAATAATAATTATTGTAATAATAATCATCATAGTACAAGTGATTCAGCTTGTTAGAATTTGAATGGCAGACACGTTAGATTGCCAGAAAGATCCCTTTTCCTCCACCTGCTGCTATCTGATGAAGCACCAAAAGCATCATTGTGATGTAACCTAAAGCCTACCTCTAAGAATTCGGGCTTTGATTAGGAAAAAGAAGTTGGGCTGTGTTAAAACCCATTTCCATGCATTTCCCAACAGGTCTTTTACTTTTCCTGAATACTGGGTAAAACTGCCCTTGTACAGAATGTGTATCTTTTGAAAAACAAACAGATCTTCTAGACAGGACACGATACTACTTCAAAGCACACCGTAATAATCAACAGATTTGCATGTGGCTTTGGAAACAGGATAAGGTCTCACCCACAGTCCCAGACTTGCAGCTTGCAGAATTATAAGCATTAGGAGAGCAGGAAGTAGGACTGAAAAGGATTTCATGGTAAGTCCTTCATTAGTCCTGGCAGCATCTGAGAATTGGTCAGAACACTGAGCAAGTTTCTTCATTGTATTTGTATGTATTTATATGGCTTAAATATATCCAAGCGTGGCATTTCCATGATCCCTTCTAATCAAGCTCTTTTTGGAAAATATCCAAAACAGGAGTAGAAACAAACGAGCTGGAGTTAGAGCACACGCAAGACAGCTACAGTCTAACCCAGAAGGAAAAAACTCATGTTTTTTGAAGACTGAGAGATTTTTCTTTGGAACTATTTCCAGATATTGTCACCTTTTTAAATGGAAAGACTGCAAGTCTGACTATTTGCTATCAGAACGTCAGCATTCCTGCAGCATCCAAAAGCTACAAAGGGCATTCTTTGATCCCGTTAATATGGAAATGAGGGCACAGAGAGTGCTTTCTTTAAAGAAAAACAGCTGTATCAATAAAAGCTAGTTGTGAAAGCAATGAAAAATTTTCTCAACAAAATTATATGTAAGTTCTTTAAGCTGAAAAAGCTGAAAATCCTTTAACAGATACTGCAGAATCCTCCTTTTGATGAGCAATCACATACAGCCATGGAAGTGGTTTGCCCACATTTTCCATGTGTCAGCCACACGGAGTACTGCCAGATCTCCAGGGGGAGATCTCCGACTAACATCACATGAAAGCAGAATAGGTCATATGAAAGATAGGCAGGATCTAACTTTTGTGGGGAAAACCAGCGAGGAAAAAAGGGTACAACTTACCTTTACAAGCAAAAGTTGGGAAGAAGGACCCTTCAGGTTAAAGCCAGGCAGTAAATATAAAGTAGTATTTGCTTTCTTACCAAATGAAGCCCAGGGAGATTTCTAAGCAGTTCCTCCATTCTTCACAGCTGTGGCCTTGGTCTGTTCCTGAGAAGAGCCTTCCCAGCACCAGAGTGGCTCTGTGCAGTTCACCAGATGAAAATAAGAGGGACATGGCAAAAGGAGGGATGTCAGCTCACTACCAGCACTGGCTGAACCCTGTGAAAAAGGCTATGATGGGAAGAGCCAGGCACGTTATGCAAAGCAAATCCATGATTCCTGGAGGACAGCCTCCAATCTGATGGGACAGCAGAGAATCTGGCAACCAACAAGCACTCACAGGGTACCAGGTCAGTAAGGAAATCAGTCCTCAATTTTAGTTTCTGTTCCCACTGCAGACCCACCCCTCTGCTGCCTGTTTGCTCTGGGCCCTTCCGAGCAGGAGCTGGTACTTGTGCAGCCCTTGCACAACAGCACCCTGACTGTAGCTGCTCTCCAAACCTCATGGCAGCAGTGATGAATTAGTGCAGATGACAATGAAGTGAAAAGAAGAGAGTGAGAATGCGCTAATACTAGAATTAGGTAATTTTTTAAGTAGCAATAACAAGGCCCTTGTTACTAGCAAGGATGTAGAGCGTCCCTTCAACAGCTTGTCTTTGTTTAAAGCTTTGTTTCCTGGAAGTGAGAAAGTAACAAAGAAAAGGCCATAAATAATTGTTCAAGACATTAACTCTTTTCTCCCCTTCAGCTTTTAAAAGCAGTACAAGCTATAAACTACCCTATAAACAGATCTTGAGCTTCCTGTGACAACTTCGGTGTCAAGCAAAGCCTGGCACTGTGCAACAGTGTTAAGTTTTCCACTCCCGTTTTGAATATACATAAAGTTTCAGACTCCTGTAGAGCCTATTTTACAAGTTTTCTCTTCTATTAGGTCTCTGCTCATATTAACTTTATATCATTCTTATTTATTGTACAATATTGTGCTGTGCTGTTCACATGCTTTTGGGGCACACACTGTGTGAAATACTGCTCTATGCAACACAGGATTTCCACTTGCTTTTGCAACTGTAGACAGCAAACACTATCAAGCTACAACCCTATGCAGAAGCAGCACACCTCCTTGCACAGACAGTGTAACAGACAGAAGTTCATAGCACTTAACTATAAATTTACTTTTATTTTACTTAACATTTCCTTTCTCCATACAAATGATGCTGCAGTCATAATTAATTGACCATACGTATTTATGCAGCATGTACACACATCATACCCACCACCACTTCAATGATTACTGCTAAAATCCACGGTATTAAAAAAACTAGTCACACTTTACATTAAAAAAAGAGGAGCTATGTACTACTTAACAAACAGTAAGGTCACAATCCCCATCTGGCCAAAAAGCATGTCATAACAAAAAGGAACAGCTGGAACTTGTACAGCAGAGTTCTGCTCTGCCTTTATTTTTCTCTATGTGCATTTAGCACTTTCCAAAATCATCTTAGAAAGACTTTTTAAGACTAATAACATCATCAGTTATATCAAAGACATATTACTTAACTACTTCTATTGCATATTTCAAGTGCTTTTATGGTACCTTTAAGTATGATTTTATTCACATCACTCAATCTGCCTACTAATAGCCACTCGTTAGGAGTTGTTAAGCTACTTATCAGCCAAGGCACAAGCTACCCACTGACACAGTTCCAGTCCTCTCTTACAGAGAAGGCCATGCCAGCAACCAGGCAGCCAAGCCAGGGAAGGACAGTCTTTTATAGATCTAGTAATTTTAAAGAAAAAAAAAGACTAACAGAAAATAGATTTTCAAGGCTTTGTCTTCGTGCTCAGTAGCAGACATTTACTGTAACTGATGTTTAGAGACTGAGATCTGTAAAATGTTTGTAATAATACTTCCTTAAGTCTCCTCTGCAGTCTAAACCCTGGAGTAAAAATAAAGAATGAGCAAGCAGAGAGAGACATACCAGTGCTGTTAATGTATTCATCCTCACAAACGAATGCATTATAATTCTTTCTGTATGATAAGGCAGCACAAAAAACATCTCTAGAATAATAATCCATTCAGTGATACTCTCACATTGATATGCTTCTGTGATTTTGACGGTTTTAGTTGATTAAAAATTGATAGTAAAACAAGTAAGCATTTGCTTTGAGTGTCCGAATGTCGAAGAAATTGACAGTTTGCTAAATGAACACTCACTTTTCCAGAATAGTCAGTTGAGATTTAGTAATACTCATATTCTAGCACGAGCGAGACTGGTGCTGTACACATTATAGTGCACACAAAGCCCTGCATGGCTCCCAGGCTGCTGGGGAGAAACGTCTGTGCAAGCAGCAGTGAATCTGGCAAGGATGGAATCGCACCCATTCCTCTGCTGCTACCCACCCCACCACCGGGACTAAACCCAGGCTCCAAGGGAACAGATGAAACCTTTGCCTTGACTTTGAGCTAAGACTCACTCTGAAGTTTCAGCTGGGGAAAACGTGGTATATAAATCTTGTCTTGAAGGGATACAAGATATATTTACATCATTCCATATTATTTGTGACTGAGCCTTGCACTCACCAAAACCAAGGATGCTCCCAACAAGAATAATGAAAGAAAAATAGGTCAGTCTCCACTGTACAAATTTTGAAGGCTTCACATTGAGCTACCATACAAAGAGTAAAAAAAAGAGCAACCACATCATTTCCTCACATATCCAGAGGTAATATCTAGGAATATGACAATCTGATGTTTGATTTTGTTTCACAGTGGACAAAATCAGCATCTTCTTAAGCTTCCTGTTGATACGAGGTATTTACAATATTGGACGCAATCACCTTTAGTCTCCATTTCTCAAGTCATCAGACTATAATACTTTTGGAGTAAGACCAAAAACAGACAGTGATGTTCAATCTGCTTAGAAGTGGTTTGCAGTAAGTATCATTCCTCTACAATGTTAATTTGTGTCCAACAGACCCAGATTAAAAGTATAAATATGATATAATTTAAAAATACAATTAAAATTTTCCCATATTTCTCAATCATTCTAACAAAATCCACAAATGTGAACTAGCTATACTATCTGAAGGTCAAACAGCTTTTTAAGCCAACAGAGTCGTAGAAGGCTTCTAAAATCAATAAGACATATAAAACTGATCGTAACCTTATAAAAAGCCTCAAATCTTTTAGCCTGAGTGACACAAATATAGCATTTCACACTGTAAGCAATTTCCTGGCAGTGTAGGCCAGTTTACCTTTGCACTGTGAAGGGGTTTTTTGCATCTCTAGACTACGAGTAACTGCAGTGGTTATTTAGGGAGCAGACAACTCCATAAGGCACAGTGCAAGACCAAGAATAGCAGCTCTTTGCTGCTAAGACGTGGTGCCACACATGGGTCACCCCACACCTCGTGAGCAAACAGCCTGGCTTTGCTTTGAGGATGGGATGATTTGTGTCTAAGGAAAAAGGATGCAGGGAAAAATAACTTAATGGAAGTGTGGGGTTGTAATAGCTGATGTAAACATTCAATCTCAAACCCTGGCTCCTCGGTCAACCATTTCCAAAGACCTTACCAACACTCCCCATAGGATGGCAAACGGGTGTAGCTGTTCCAAGTTCTCTGCACCCAACTGCCCTCCACGGATGGCCAATACTCCTACTGCAGCAGCAGGTTTTCACAAGGACAGTCACATGAAATCCATGAAAAACAGCCTAGGTGTGATGTCAGGACACCCTCGTGCCTTCAGCAAAGCCCTGTTCATGCTGAGAGGTGCAGTCATGCATCCAAGGGATCAGACCCTTCTGACTGGTCTCAGCCAGGTGACTCCAAAACCCTCAGGCACCTTTTATATTCAGTTTGCAGAGCCTACACTATGTCCAAAAATGTTCCAATCACATTAAGCTTCTAGGTTGTTTTTGAAGATGAAACTGATAAAATGGGCATGTGTGCTGTTAAAAATTTTAATAACGTGATTTTTTTTTTTAATATAAACAAGCAGATTCACACTTTCCGCAAGTCAATCATCTTTGACTAAAAAGGACTCAGAGGAAACACGAAAAAATGCCAGCTAATCCCAAATTTTAGGAATTGCTTCTTTGAACCTTGAAGTTGCAACATGAGTGAGCAGATGAAGAAGATATTGAAATTCTCCCACTGGTGTTCGGGGTGCAGGCAGAATGCTCTTATAATGAATTGAAGAATATCTTTGATACTTTCTGCATCAAAACAACACCAGTTAGAACACTGATTTTAATCCTATGGCTGTCAGCAGAGCTGGGACACAGCTAAATTTACTCTGTAGATATGCCCTAAGCAGTAATCTATATAGGAAGGGAAAACACTAATACAGAAGGTAGAAGGTCTATCTGTAATACTGTTATGATTTTGAAGATGTACTGAAGTAGGAAGGATGATATGAAATGTTGTCACAGCAGATCCTTATAGAGAACCCAAAGAAAGATAATGTTGCCCAGAACCAGTGCAGAAAACATGAATGTTAATAAGATTTTTTTTTCCTTCTGTATTTCTGGCCTGATACTGTGTGACACTGTTTTCTGAAACAAAATGCACCATTTCAAACATGAAAAGAAACACTGTCCACTGAAAATTAATATGTGGTAAGAACATTCCTTTGCAAGACGTAAGTGATTTAACAATGAGATTTGTGGTTATGTCATCTGACCATATTGTTTCTATGGTCTTCACGGCAAATTAACTAACTTACAGTTCCAGCATCACAGCCAAGGCCTACAATTTTCATTCCAGGATTATATCCACACAGGATGAGCTAAGAATTAATGAGAAACACTGTACAAGTATCAAGATATGCACACTGTTCTTGACAATGCCACTGCTTCAAAGATATTTTTTAATGCTGCATTATTTTTGTACACATGGAAGAAATTTTTGCCAGTTCATGCAAGTAGATGTGGCACAAGGATATTCACTGATGTGGCATGGTACCACCAAAACACATGAGAGGCAACCCCACCCATCTAGGGCTGGAACAGCAAAAGAAAATTCAGGGATATACTTAGGGGCTGCTCAGTTTGTCACTCAACCAAAACCGAAATACACGCAAATTCTTGGCAGAACACGGTCAATTATTAACTTTATTTATCATTTTACAAAGTAAACTGTAACAATTCATAAAAACAAATATCCAGAACATTGAAACCACACATTAATAATAATAAAACCCCAAAACTGCAGATCACAGAATTAGACTCCATTAGGCACATTGTTGCACTAAGTGGCACCCATTTAGAAGAAGCAACAGAGCCAAAAAAACCAGTCTTCTACACAGAGATCCAACATGAGCAAATGGAGCTAGATTAATACAGCAAATTCATATAAATTCAGGACAAGAATAGAAATCAGGCATGCTTTTCCACTATTGTTTGTTTTTCATTTTGCTAAGACAGAAAATACTATGTTTGCTAAAATGTTTTGATTAAGAAAAAAGCATCCATATTTGGGACAACTTTTATTTTATTTATTACAAATACTGCCCTTCTTACAGGTTAACATAAGCTCATAATGGAGCATTTCTTTAAATCATGTCACAATCAAAAGAAAGAAGAAATGGCGTGTGACAATACACACACCTCTTTCACACATTTCCTGACATAACTGGACTTCCAAAGTTGCTTTTGCCCCTTCCCTTTTTTGGCTTACTGAAAATACAGCAAAAATAAAAATGCTAGCCTGAGTAGTTTCAGGTATTACAAATTCTCCTTGACACCAGTAGCTGGAGTCCAGTTACTCTGAAGCACAGTGAGAGTCAACCTCACTTCTTTTAAGATGGGACACACACTAAGACTGAAGAATGCATCAGTGTAATGAGATGAGAGATGAGATGGGATGGATATTTTACATATCCACAAATGTTAACATTATTACTTCTTAGATTAAAAGACCGTAACAAAAAATCTCTTAAATATGGAATTACTGCACCTTTTTATGACAGTCATTACTGTCACTTACTGATTACTCTATTATTTCATTTTAAACAGTTTTAAATAAGACTTTATACCTTTTTGATAGCAAACTTGCATTGTTAGTCACATATCTGAATCAATTCTTTCCCCCTGAGCATAACTATACCCTCTGAGAGGTAAGTATACAAGAATATGGTCTGAAGGGACTTATTTCATGTATTTTCAGAGATGTGACAAGGGGGGGAAATGGGAAATAAAAGTCAAGAAGAAGAGACAGCATTTTTTAATCAATGTTTTTCCATACCCCACTCATGTCCCCCATATTCCTGTGACCTTGGAAATACATTCGATTCAAGTGTGAAATTCTAAAAATGGACCCACTGAAGTCACTAACGGCTTGATCCAACTTGCTTTTGGTTCTACACTCTACATTGCTTATAATTTACAATATTTTATTCAAATGGGTCATCTGCATAGAGTTCTAAGAAAGACATCCTGGGTCAAAACTGAAGTTTTAACACTATGATGCAATCAAAAGCAATAGTTCTGAAACTGCATGGTGGATCCAGCGATGACATCAGCTCACGGAAAAAAAATGGGGAAAAAAAATTTGACCAAAATACAGGATGTCAAAACTAAGAAAAAGTATTTATTAGCATCTCTGATTAAAACCAGATGCTTTCAATTCAGAAACTATTTTTCTGTCAGCTCTATTTTCTTCTTCCTGCCTCTCACTAATGACCTCTCCTCATAAGGAAGCCAAGCAGTCACCTTCGTGCCAGGTCCCCAACTACAGGCTCGTAAACCCTGCCCTGGCACCACACGGCACTCAGCAGAGGCTGCAGTAATCCTTTGTGTGATGCTCCCTCTACTTACTTCAAAAAAATTGTGGATACCAACACCTGAAACCTCCACATCTCAAGGCAAGCTTATTTTATTGTGTCTTATCCATCTGTTAAATAGATAATTTCTAGGAAATGTGAGTGGTCTATTTAGTTAGCCCTTGGGAAAAAAGCAAGGCAAATGGGGCTGCTGTAGGATAGTACTCAGGCTGGCTTGCATTCTTCCATTGACTTGCACTTCTTTGCAAAGAGCTTCAGTTTTGAGGCTGTTGTCACGTTGTCTGCTCAAAAACAAAGGTTCTCCTTCGTGGCTGAGATACCCAAGAAATACAACTGGGCCAGGGCACAGCACAAGCACAGCCCCACGTTTCTGTTTGGCAGCTGGTGCTCTCACTGACACAGTTTTGGCCCACGACAGCCAGCACTGTCCCAGATAATGACTGCCCAGGCACGGGGAGCAGCACATATCCCCGACTGGTCACGCAGTTTTGGTGTGACCAAACGCTGGGAGAAGGTTCAGACACCCACACGTGAGCCAGGCTGGGCCACCCAACCACAGCACCCGAGACCCCTCCCTGCCCTGGGGTGATTTTCAAGGGCAGTCCTGACAAATGAGGGCTTTGGGTTTCAGGTGCTACTTTTACAACACACAAGCACAAATACAAAAATTCTGTGTAGGAAAGACAACAGATTGATTGAACTCTCATTTCACATGTCAAATCTTAACTATGACAAATTGAGGAGAAAGTGGTCTAAAGAACTGCTTAGGTTTATATTGCACATATAATGCCAGCCTGAGCTCTGCAACAGAAATCAAACGCTGCTTGTGTAAACTTATGCCTCCTTTCAGATACTAATTATTCATAGTTGGCTGATGTGGACATCTCACTGGCTGCCTCCAAGGTCTGAACTATCCTTCATCCTCTTCAATATACTACAGACTCAGGTGAGGGGTTTTTATTAACAGAAAAAAATCTAAAAAGCTACAAACACTAGATGTTTACACGTGATAAAATACCACAATTAAACATTGAAAATCAAACATTTTTTTTTTAACATTAAACCCAACATCAAAAAATAACCCCCAAAAATATTTTTACACTAGAGACAGGCTTTAAAATCCCTGAGGAATAGAGTGGGAAAGTCAAATAAGTATCTTGGAACACCAACCCAAACATTTCCAATCCTGTTGCATCTTTTTTTGGTAAAGTTTAATTGCAGAGACATGCTCTCATTCTCGCTGGGATCCAGCTGCCACTGTTTCCCTCTGACTGCGGCCACGAAAGCCACAGCAAACGTGGCAGGAGTGAATGAGTGCTAGCAGGTTCTTCAATTCACAGTCCAGCATAATCATCGCGATATTAATGAACATACAGAACTAAGCACTGGCCCAGTTGGGTACCAGACACATCCTCAGCTGCCTCAGCTCCACCTGCAAGCACAGGGACAGTGCAGAGGCCAGGGCAATGCCACCTGAGGGAATCCCACTGAACAACACAGTCTGTCTGAAGGTGAACCAAGCCTTGGTGCTGAAGAACAGATGCTTGCTGCTTCACTGATGAGATGTTCCAATATTGTATTTTTCCCCGTTGTCGACTGGACACTATTACTGTTTTTCCTTCATTGCCTGTGCCAGATATAAAAAAAGGGCAGGAGGGAATAAGAAGAAACATGTGTTTCCAAGACTGCAGTTCCTGCCTATTAAAAGAACATTTTAAAAAAGTTACAGCTACATCCAGAATACTATTTATCCAGCTTTAAAAGTGGAAGCATTTAGTCCAGTAGAAGAAAAAAATTTAAAGGACCATCAAGTTTATTCCTTCTTTAGGACTCCTCTTGCAGTGTACAATACTACCGTATTAAAATCAAGCATTGTCTAGATGATTTTTAAAAATGAACAAATTTATTCCAGATGTGAAGGTCTTTGAGGCTAAAGAACTCAATAACATGTCAATACTGGAAAGATTGTGGGGATTAAAAATAGCAGCAGAAGGAGGTTTTGTGTTCACTTCAGTTCTATTGGAAAAAAAAATGCTGAACACAGTGTAGTCTCCTGAAATGGCTGAGATGTCTCATTATAGTCTTTCTTGTACTGAATCCCTTACATCACCAGTTGAATTCTTTTAGGATCATCCAGGTATCCTTTCTTTTTACATCCCCCTTCTTCTAGTTCCAGTTCTGCAGTCCATCCCTGGACAACAGAGTCCTTACCCATGTACATGCCCATTTATTACCATGTGTTTCAGCTCCAATTGGTTTCAGTATGACTTAAACCCATAATAAAAGAACTATGTCCCATACAACTATGTTTGTACCCACACGTTCCCATAAGCAAATAAAATAATCCACAGTTGCACAACTTTATAACACTATTCCGATAAAAATTACTTCTATGTGAATGTCACACTGCAATTTCCAGTCCAGTCAGTTTTTCACAGGACAATCCACAATAAAATGCCCCACAGCTTTTTATATTGGACTGTAAAGAAAGATGTAACACTTGTTCTTGGCTTTAAGTGGTAGCACAGTGCTCCCAGAGCAGCAATTCCATTTCTGAAAGTATAATGGTGTCCAACCTCAATGCACTATGTTGTATCAACCTCAGGTTTGTCAATAATACATAATTTCATGTCTGAATCTAATACTTTTTTAAGAACCCATATACAGTATTAGTTTCCCAAACATAAGAGCCTGTTCTAAACCTAAAGATGAATCACCACTGGAGAACTACCATCTGGAAACAAAGTACAGTTTTTCCTGCAGCACAGGAAAGAATGGCATCTAAGAAGAACTGTAGTTCATCCACAAGACACTAGACCCAAGGTACAAAATACAAGGAGAACTTTTTCATGTCTGTGTGTGATCAGCAGACATCCGAGTTTCTTATGACCTAAAAAAAAAACTCAAACAAAACAGCTATCAACTTATGAATCCTGGAGATATCACAGAAAATAAAAATAAGGCAGGGGGTGGGGGAGGCACAGGTAATCACTGCTCAATGTCTTGAGCTACTGGTATATATTATTTATATTCTGGAGCACTTAATGACATGTTGGTTGGATACTTAACTTTAAGGGCACATATTCATCTAGAGATGTTTCAGGAGAACTGGTCATGGACATCAGCAAATTAAGCTGCTGTTGGATGTGGACCCACTGCAGCTTTGCTGCCTGCCCTGCTGAGGCTCTGAGAAGGGCACAAACCTGCTTCTGCCACTGCTGGGAGGTCTGAGCACGCACCTGCAGCCACCAGCCCAAGGACAGAGAAAGGACTCCGGCTCAGAAGCAGCATCCACCTCTGCCTCAAGCTGCTGGGCAAGTCTGAGTCAGCTTTGGATTTCAAAGCTCTTTTGCTTCCAACCCAAAACTTTTTGTATGTCTGTGTCCCTGTCTGCCAAATTGGTCTTCCCTCTCTCATTATTTTCCCAACCAATTATAAAGGTCTGAATTTGCTTCAGTTCAGTGAGACTCAGAGCCCCTACAGATCTCCAGACACTGCAAATGGAAAGGCACAACATATTAAAGTAAACCTCAAGATATTTACAATAGAATTTTACTTTATTGACTGCATATTTTGAGGTACCAAAGGTCATAATGATTAATTGTTCCGATCCAAAAGACATAGTTGCAAATTCAGCAACAGAAGGATGTAATTCACTTCATGTGACTGAATAGAAACACACACATCACAGAACTAACTGTAATAAAGATATCTTTTAAGTCTAACAATAAAAGCATCGGTGACTCCTTTGAAAGGGTGTGAGTCAGTATAAAAACCCAAACACTACCGAGAAGCAATAAATATAATGGGATTAAAATTATCTTCTTGCACCAGACAGCTGAGACTGAGCATCAAGAAACCCCACACACCCTGGTGTGATTTAGAAGACCTCCTAGTGACAGTGATCTGCCCCTTGTCCTTCTTGACCTCAGCTGCTATTTAAGGAATTGGGAGCATGGTGGGGAGGGGGCTTGCACATCTGAGCCACAAAGCTGCGGAAAAATCCGTGACTCAGATCAGGGTAACTTGCGCATGCCTATCCCTAAGGGAGCTGCTGCCTCCCATAACATTCCCTTAAGTGGGAAGATTTGTTCATTTGAAGAGTCAGAGTATGAGGTTTTTCCTTCCCCTCCTGCTATGAATGTATATTCCTTTATATCTTTAAATATGCCTACATACACGCACACACTGCTTGCAAAAATAATGACGTCTGTGTACGGATTTTTACATTTCAAAAGCTACTTCCTTAAATATCACTGAAAATAAATCATTGCCTAAAGAGATGTTTCCACAGCTAAATTCTTAAGTTCCTTAATGTGTCACATTTAGCCTTTAATGGAATACATAGTCTTTGTCCACATTTTTATGTCTAAATTTTAGTTATTCTATCAGTGACAGACTAACTTCTTACCCTCCTCACCCCGTAGCAGTGGGTAGAAACAATTGTGTTCCTGACTTTGCAGACCATTCCTTTTACTACACAAACATCAAAAGTTTCTGTTATTCAGATCTTATGAAACAAAGTAACAGAGGACTAAGCCACCATAAATGCTGTATATTACAAGAGGACCAAGCTCTTTGAATCAACTACATTTTCATACAGTTTAATGAAGTAAAACTAACTCAGTGCGAAAATCACGAGGCTTCAGACCAAGTTCAGTAGATTCTGAGTACACCAGGAAAACATCATGATGGATGGTAAAAGGAAGACGAAAATAAAAAGCTAGTGATAAATGTGTTGCATGGTCCTGAACAGAATCTTTCATCTCATGTGTTGAACACAGAAATACACTCTCAAATTCCTAAACCAGAAACAATTCATGCCTTTGCCATACAGTGTCAAAGGACAAGAAAGAGACATCTATCATTTGGCCTCTCCCATTCTTTTTTTTAAAATCCTGCAAAGAAATTAAAAGTATCTTCTCACCTGTCCCTCAACTGCCTCTTTTTCCTGTAAGAGAATGGCTTGAGTACAGTCTTCAGGAAATTACCCTGTTGGATCCAGATTTTTCATATCCCTCAGCTGCCAACCCAGCCCTGGAAAGCAGGAGATAGGCATTTTTGTCTTTGGCTGGTGATTACAGTAATTGGTCTATGAACCACTTTTGTTAAGGCAATACTAGAAGAAGCAGAAAGAGCAAGGCTGGAGCAATTCTTCCTTGCTTCCTCATGATTCTTGCCTTGCAGCAAAAGGTAAAGAGAAATAGCTTCAAATCATTTTCCAGAAAATGGCTGCTCAGATCAACTTGTATTTTAGCGGAAAGGCAATCACTGTATTCCCATGTTTCCTCATTGTCTTGAAGGCAAGGACCTGCCTTGGGATTTTAAGGTGATTTCACACATTTGGCTGCAGAGAGGAGGTTTCTCTCCATGACATGTGGCTTCTGACAAGCTACTGAATGTATCCTTCACCAGAACATGTATTGTATGATTGAATTTTTCAGCTGACACGTGCTTTCAAGGAGTTGCTCTCTTTTTGTTACAAATTCAATAAAGCACTGAGGAAGCATAGAAAATGAGACACAGGTATGGTCAGTGCTGTTCTTCATCCAATGACCTGACCTTAAACATATAGTGAAGCATCATTTAAACAAAAAATGCTTGAAGATACCTTTCCATTTAGTCAGTAATCCAAAAGAAAGACTGTTGATCCCTTGATTTAACACTGACTCTCTTTTTTAAGCAACCAGTGAAGATGCCAACAGTTTTTTTTTTCCATGCAGGAGACAAATATGCTGTCTCCGTGTGTGACAATTTGGTTTAAGTTAAACCGGCAGTATCAATGAGACTGAAGCACATGCCTAAAATGCCTTGCTGAACTGGGACCATACTCTACATAACTTTGTCTCACAAAAGCTATGTCCAGCTGCTCACTGAACAATCAGGAGACGATGTGGATATGGGAGTTCTTCCATATTTAAAAGCTGTGTTCATAGCCCAAAAAATACAGTCCAGTTTTGCTTTTTATAGAGAGGAGAAGAAAACCTGGTGGCTGGGAAAGTATTAATAGCGTGAGGCCAAACATTTATCTGAGGACCACAACCACCAAATCACTTTCATAAGAGGGCTTACTGTGGGTTGTTCTACAATGCCAAAGTATTGGTGACTGATTTCTGGCTCTGCCGGGGGGGCTAATTTTTGCATTACTGACACGAAACTTTGAAAAAATAGGCACTATTTAACTGCACGATTACAGCTGCATACAACTCTCAAAACAGATTTCAGTAATAATAAAAGATCTCATCAACATTCGAGGTATTTTCATATCTAAAATCAGTGTTAATAAGTAATTGAACAAAATTATTTTCAAAGCCATTCAGTTCTGCTCATTTCCCCGCTCCTAACAGAACCAAAGGAAATACTTTTCCACAGATATAAACAAGCATATACTTCCATCATACAGAAAAAAACAGGAATTGTTTAATTGACAGTCATATACCTGAGTGATGATCATAATGACAGTATTAAAATCACCACAAGCACCTTTACCCATGCTTGGATTCTAGTTCATTTGCATAAGATGTAAATTTACTGCCATTAGCAAGTTTTGCATACAAAAACCAGTAACATTGTTTTAAGGGAAACAATTTCAAAACCTGTTTAATGCACTTTGCTTCACCTCTCATGTGGCGTATTTTTGCTATCACTACAGCACACAAGGCATAATTACATCTAAAATTTTAAAACTTGGTGTTACAGCAGATCTCAGGTATGAACACACTGCAGGAGAGGCCAAGCACATCATTCCAAGAACCACATACAGCGTGTGATCCACGAGAAACGTGCTGGGAAGCACAAAATTACTTATCAGTGAAAGGGTGGAAATTTAGAGGGTATCATGGAATGGTTGAGGATGGAAAGAGCCTCTCGAGGTCACCTTGTCCAACTCTCCCTGTCAAGCAGGGCCACCTAGAACAGGATGCCCAGAACCACGTCCAGACAGCTTCTGAGCATCTTGAAGGATAGGGAGTCCACAACCACCCTGTGCAAGCTGTAACAGTGCCTCACAGCAATAAAATGTTTTCCTTACATTCAGTGTAGTTATATAAATTATTTTATTCAGCAGAAAAACTGGATTAAGATGTTTCTATACATGCACCCTTTCCCAATGCATCCTTCTTTTCCTCCATGTATACTGTTCAGAGCCCTGTTCTCAGCAGAGTGCAGTTATTTCTGAAGTTGCACTTTATAGCAGACTGTTGAATTGATCCAACTTTAAAATGCTACAAAAAGAAACTTACTCAGGGGAAGGAAAAAAAAAACCTCTGTGAGATTTTCTTCCTTTTCTTGTTTCTTTTGGTTTTGGTTTTTTGTTTGCAAACCTGGGCACCAGTGGAATCATAACTCACCTGCAAACAGCAACAAGGCAGCAGTGACAGTGAAAAGGACTTTCAAAATCCAGCTTCACGCCACATCATGCAGCACCTTCACTCCTGTTGCTCCGAGTTTGGCTCCCCAGGAAGCTGTATTTTGTGGGTACTCATATTAACACCAAAAGCTAAACTGGGCATAGCACTTGCACTGAGCAGAGAAGAGGTGCAGGAAACAGCAACCACACAGCCAAACTCTTCCCCTCAATATAGGCCTGGTACTGGAAAATAGGTGCAAGTAACATTACTCTGCCCCAGCTGGCGCTGAACCCTCCGCAGCCAGGAAGTTAATAGAAGCCAAGAAGAAGGCCCTTTATTTTTTTCTTCTTTTCCACATACAAGTGTGAAAGGAGACACGCTTCAGTATGTCAGGGATGTTTTACAGCCATGCTGCACATTGTGCTAAATGACAGTGCCGGGGAGGGGCAGGGTGGGAGCAGGAATCTTTATATAGCACTGAGAGCAGTAATTCAGCCCCTGACAGTCACATGAATACAGCCCTNNGCCCTGCTGAACACAAACAGTATCTTTCTCTGGTATTAGGCTATTAGACAGATAAGGCTCCACTTTGGATTTGAAAGACTTAAACTGACAAAGGATCTTGTTTTTCTTCACCCTGAATACCATGGCAGAGGGCTGGAGGAATCTCAGCACTTTCCACTGCTTATATAACAGGTGTACTCATAAATATGCAAAGATGATTTGAAGATACAGCTTCTAATCCATGCTTTATGCCTGAACAATTTAAATTACTTCCATCACGTAGACAGCATTGCCAGCTCTTAGCAAGTAGTTCCTTTATAATTTTAGGCTCTGTTAGCTGTATTTTTGTTTAGTGCGGGTGTCACGTGAATTGAGGGGGGAAAAAACCTCACCCACACTGAAAAGGGATATAATTAAGAGAAATGCATTTTCAGATGGAGAATAGATGTCATGACTTAGCTCCAGATGAGATTTCAAGAAATTTAAGATGCACGTTTTCCATAAATGCCTCGCACTGCATGGAGGATATCCTAATCTAGCTCTAAGCAAACATGACAAAGTAGAACTGAACAGCAATAACCAAAAAAGCAAACATCAAACATGACTAACAGAACACATAACTCAGCTAGTGTCTCTACAGACTGTGAGTTTCAGCAGTTAACAAATTTGTTACTCCAAGACAAAAATTTGTTTGAAATCAACTTCAGAACAAAAGACTTCA
>WEIT01040870.1:187861-199748 GCA_013389985.1 Dryoscopus gambensis
TGCAACATGTTGGCCCTGACATGCCTCAAGAGGAATCTCTCACATTCGAAAAAAAGAAGCAATTGCAAAAAGAGGCATCACATGAATTACCTACATGGTGATCCTGCACCAAGTCTACTGTTTAAGCAGTGGTGAAAGGAGAGATGACCAAGGAAGGTGGGGCAGGATGGTGGAATGACCCTGACAGGCCACACCATGGCCAGATGCCTTCAGAGAGAAGAAAGTCAGAAATTAAACAATGGAGGGAAAACGGAGAGAGAGGTGAGAAGAAGCTAAAAGCAAAAGTAAAAGGCACATATGCTGNNGTAAAAGGCACATATGCTGGCTTTCTCACTGTCACACAGAAATAGGTGATACCAACCACGTATTAAAGGACCAGAAATCCTACAGAGCTTTTGTGGTAATGAGTTCCTTCCAGCAAATAGGTAACAACTTCTCTAAATATGGACTAGTTTCCCAGTCCTGAATGAGGTCCCCATCTTCCCACTGGGAATACATCATGGCCTGTTGTTCCATATAAGTAAATGGTCTGTCTCAAGTGCAAAATATTCTCTTAGTACCACCAATGACTACACACAAAGCGAAGAAAAAGTATCTGTTTCTTTCTGCCACACACCCTAGCACAGATCCTNGAATTTATTTTGGAAAACTTATACTCCCTTCCTTATTTGAGCCCCTGAAAATGAAGCTTCAGCTTTTACACTGAACGTACTTCCATACTGCTATTTTAGGGAGACTCTGGACTGTAATTCCTACGGTAATTTTATTGTAATTCCTACTGTACTCTCCTATGAGCCCAACTCCATGAGGTGTGGCTGCTTTATTGTCTGTGCTGGGCTCAGGGATGGAATGCAGAAGCCAGTGAAGTGGGTAACCCAGCCCATGACAACACTCATACTATATTCTCACAAGGAGCCGGGAGAAGAACAGGTGTCACAGTATTTCAGAAGATGTGGCCACTTGGATGCTTTATCCTCCCTTAACTCTAACAACTCCCTTAACTCACAACTATGTGAGCAATTTTTGAGGAACAAGGATACATAATACGATTCACTAGGACTTAAGACATTTAAGTAGCATCGACCAGGTACCATTTTCAAACTATCACTTTTTTAAAAATCCCCATTAGCAAAAGAACCTTTTATTCTAGGGAAAAGTCAGGGGAGACCTCTTTGGGTGTCTGAGTTAGAGCAGATTTATGACAGAGTAAAAAAACCTGTAAAATTCAGAACACAAAGATGTTCTTGCTTAGAAAGCTCACTCTAAAGAAGAGCTGGCTTCTCCTTCCCAATTTCAGTCTAATCTAGTCCTAGATACTCAATTTGCTTAGGTCCAAAGAAGGTAAAAAGGATGAAGTTGGCAGATGAGGCCTGGAGTTATTTCTAGTATATCCTGCACCAGAAAGGCTCATAAAGTCAAATCTGAAACCTTATTTGTTACTTACCAGAAGTAACCAATACTGAAGAGCCAATGTGCTTTTGAAGAAATGTACCTGTGCAATTTCACGTTTTGAATGGTGTGCAATAGACATAACATTGCAGGTGATATTACCTTATCAAAACACACAGAAAAGCACTTGGCAGGTCAGCCAAGGCCAGACCACCACCCAGGAATGACAAACAGCACTACACAGTAAGAGGACTTTATGTTTCAGAGATGCTGTGGTTTTTGCATGATCTTCAGTACAGAAAGAGCCCAGAGTATTTCTTGAATGGTACAAAGAGTTGGTACATGAACCAGCTGGGATTCCTCCCAGGAGAGAGAAACAGGCACTGATGAGAAAGGGTCCAGGCTTCCTATACTCATTTGAAAGGTATCCTATGGAGAGAGAACCCTTCTGGACTAGGTTTCCACAAGTTACCAAAAGTCTCTGAAAGGTCCAGCAGTCAAAGATGAAATTCAACATTGCCGTGGCTATTTCTGGCTCAATGCATCCCACACACAGCTTCCTCACTTTTCACCAGGTGACCCCAGTCACCTTGCTCAGCCACACAGCACCTTTTGTAGAATAAAAACAGACAGGAGGCTGACCTTCAAAGCCAAGGAAGAAATATCAGACTTGCCAGGAGCTCTCATCTTCCTCAGAAGCACCACCAGCAGACAATACCAGCCACAGCATTATTGTGCTCAGGAAGAACAACAGTGTCTGGGCTAAGCAACCGCAAATATCTTCTCCCACTGCAAACAAAGGAATACATTCCCTGTTTCACCTTGCTCCAGAAGTGACTGCTGGAGGTCAAAGATACCAGCTTTGTGAAACTCCCAATAAACAAAACAGTCTTCACAGACGTTCAGATGGCAGCACAAAGGCACAGAGTCACTTTTGCTGCTCGTACACCCTTCACCTATCACCGCAATGAACAGCAAATACAAGTTACCACACTCAGCCACTGAGGCAGAAGAAACGACATCAGAGCAAAGAGCAACCTTAGGAATAGGATGCAGGAAGAATTAATCTTCAGAGGAAGTGAGTACTTTCTTATTTTTTTAATCCAAATTATTACAATGGACAATACCTTTACATAAAAAAAGTTATTAAGCAAAGTACAAGAAACTTTAAGGAAGCTTTTAAAAATGTTATTTTTCTGCCACTTCTTGCTTATACAGAAGTCCCCTGAGCTACAGGCAAATATATGAGTAGCCAGTATTTAAGCAAGTATTATCAGAGCAGCTGCCTTTGATACCCTCTCAAACTGTAATGTATGCACATCCTTACAGTGTTCAATATTGACTTAAAACAAATTACTACTGCAAGTAAATGTCAAGTCATCTCTAGTAAAATACTGAAAACATACTAAACCTGAAATTCTAAGATGTTGCAGTGCCTTTAGGAGTTACCAGGAAAACATATATCATAATATTGGACTAAAACATTTATAAAATGCCACTACAAAAGTACTTAAACCAGTATATTTCTGGTCAACGGTGGCTTCAGTGGTTTACACACCTATGTACACACACAACCTTCTTACATTTATTATGTCTTAGAAAGGGGCCTTCCATCAGTTCTGCTTTCGGGTAGATTTTTTAGAAAGCTGTTGAGTCTTCTCTTCTATGCAAGTGTTTCGGTGTTTACCTAGCGTTATTAATATTTTCTGTCTTATCTTCAACCTCCATTTGTCTAATTTCCATTCCTAGGAGTTCAATCTTCTCGTGTTTCGGACTGCTAATGCTTTGCAGTATGAGAAAGTATTCCTCCATCCCCAACACAAGGCTTCTCAAATAATCTAAATAAACTCCAATTCTTCTCCTGGTAAATAATGTTTATCAACACTGCTTTAATCCTCAATGTCCAAGCCTCTACTCTTGGTCACTCTTCCAGACCTCTTCTGAACTGCTTGTCCAATTGTCCCAAGTCTGTGGTATGGACACTCAAATGACTGAAGTCAGCATTTGCAAGAGACACAGATATAACCTTGTGACTGGGATGTGTCAAACTTCAACAGCCTAAAATTCATAAACATAAAAGACAAGACTTTTTTTCATCATCAAAAAAAAAAAGATTAAATCTAACTACTGAAAGTCCCATTGTTGTTCCTCAACACAACAAATCAGCTTTTTTCTATTACAACATGGAGCCAATTTAAAGTAGAGCAAATTAAAAGTACTGCCTGTTATTTTCCCTCTCACAAGTAAAAATCCCTCCACAATACAACAGCACTTTTTCCTAAAAAAGGTTAACCCCTCATTTCACAACAGTCAGAAAACTTACAGCATCTTCTAGAGAATGAAATCATTATTTTTTCAGACTAAAAAAATATGGCAAATAAAACTGAGCTTTTCCAGCAAACTCAGCAAAGGAGTTTGCCATTTTCATCATTCTGGAAAGAGCAGGGATATTCCTATATTTTGCTGTTTCACTAGGTAACTGTTGTTTGTTCATCCTCAGGCATCTGTCAAAGAAATCTAGCATTTAAAACACAATATTTATTTCAAGATTCTTCACTAAATTTGAACTGCTTGCAAGTCACCACAATGACAGTTTTATTTGTTCAATCATTCATCAGAAATACTTGATTATTTGAATATTTCTTTCAATAAGGTTAAGAGGCATGGCACACAAAAATCTTAAATTTTGCTCATTCTCCTTGCAATTGTAGCAACGAAAAATATGACTTAATATGACTAAGGATATCCCCTCAAAAGAAAAAATTTGAAGTTTTATTATTTGCTATTACCAGAAGGAAATTTTCTGTATAATTCCAGAACTGTTCCATAATGTGGAACAGAGAAGTCCAAAGACCAGTTTAGTCTATGTTCCCATTAAATGGCAGTAATAGGTGCAACAGCCCTGTTACCATCCCGTGAATACCACCTAACTCTTCTTGGAGGGTCCACGCAGATGGAATAGTCCAGGGCTGCTTTCTCTGAGGAAACTGTTGCTAGGGTCTCTCTATTTTGCCAGGCTGTTTATGGACACATGGACATCCACACAGTAGGAAAAAGAGTGTCAGAACACTTTGTTTGGGTCTCTACGCCAACCGAAAGTCTCTGAACTTTTGCTGGTCTGGGCAAACTTTCAACCACCAGCCTACCAGTGAAAAATCAGGCTCTGTTACTTACACTTCAGTATTTGTCACAGAGTTCATTAAGAAACATTTTCCCGGCTTCTGAGCAGCTCTTACCAGACCAGACTTACAAGATCTCTTTTTGATATTTTAATCTTACATACAGATCAAGCCAAGATTTGAATGAAGAAACTGCAGATGTCACCGTTTGGAGATGCAGACTCTGGATCCAGAGAAAAATAAGGCCAAACAAGTCCTAACATCCATTTTTACTTACATAAGCAGACAACACTTGAAGAATCCCTCTGTTCCCTCAACTGCCACCATTCTGCAGATCCAGCCATACACATAAAAGCAAAAACCCCCTCAAGCATCCTAAATGATAGCATATGTATGGTCCAGTCTTTGGAAATCAAACAGCCCCTTCAAAAGTCAGAGGAAACACCTTCTCTTCCAAGTTATCAAGATCCTTCATGAGAGTCCTTTCTCTAGTTCTCCAACCACTTAACACAATAGTCTTAAAAAGACATCACTGAGACATCACATACTTTTCAACATTACCTTCTGTTGTAAAACAATGTGGCGATTATCCACATCCCGGCACTCAGTGCTGCTCTAAACGCTGCAGGTTACGTGTCAAATAGACTACACCTACCAAACTGCCAGGGACCAGCAAATGACTCTGCTCTCCAAAAAGGGACTGCAAGAAGCACCCTGGCGTGCCTCCCTCCATCCCCTGACAGCCGTGCACAGAGTGCCCTGTTGGATTTCACATGGCTTTAAGGCAGAATCCTTCTCTTCTGTGGCAAGAGGCTCCAGCTAAAGCCATGGCCACAGTCTTCCCAGCATCCGTCCCAAGCTGTATTGCTTTAAGTATTTCTACTCCTATATGGGCTGGTTTATTGCAGAATATGATGGTGTCCCCAGTATTTTTTATACCTGTTTTGAAGTCATACTTAATTCTCGTGATAAATAATACTGACTAGCAATTAGAAGCCCTAGCTAAGACTACTGGGGGAAAAAAACAAAAAAAAAGATTTATTTACACAGATCTAAAATGAGCAATTCCCCAACGCACTGCACCAAGTGGAGTTAAATAAAACCAGTTCCCTTCTTTTAGCGTATGTTTACCCTAGTAATACAAGGGAAGACCAGAATTCTGCAGAGAGCAATTATGTTTTGGAAATGCCCCCGCACCACCACAGGCAAGGAGAGAACCAGGAGCTGTGGTTAACAATCAGGAAAGGTTCTTCACAAGCCAGGAAAAGACTGCTGCATTCAGACCCCGCGCTGGGGCTACTGACTGCAAGGAGGTTCTCAAGAAGAAAAGGGGGAAAAAAGGAGGCGGGGGAGAAAAGAAGGCAGAATGGGATCATCATGAGTTTGGCAAAAATGAAGCTCACCCACTGGGAAGATAGGGGAATATACATGCATAATTTTACATGGATTAAGAGTTTGTGTCAAATCTGTGATGCACTGTGGTGAATTCTTACACTGCAGTGACTCATCTTGTCTGACAGTTGCTGGGGAATTAAAGCAGTTATTTTTAAAAAATTATATGTCCTGCTTGACGCGTTATACAAATAACCTCTTAAAAAATTAAAACGCAGTCAATGCATTTTTAAGTATAGGAGAGCTATGGTACATTCAGGATTCTCCGTACCATACCACGAACATCCATTCTGAGCTAGGGAGACCTAAAGGAATCTGCTGATATCCCTTCAGAGAAATAGTGATCTTTTTGCCGCTCCCAGTCCAAATCCTGCATCAAAAAATAGTTTATTATCTCTGTTTTTATACGGCGGGAAAATGCTTTTCCCTGAGAAAAATTAAACACAAAGGAAAGAGGTGTGCTAAACCTGAATTCCTCCGATACCTACGGATATTTGGTTTGCTGGAATCAGAATGACTGCATTCCCCTTCTGATGGATAACAAAGGCAGGTCAGCACCCTCCCAGGGAAAGGCAGCACGCTGACTCGCAGCCATAGGTGCACACAGGTTTGGCAAGGGGAAGCAGTGCTGGCTCCTGCTCCCTGCTCTGTGCAGCACAACCAGGCAGACGTACCCTCGAGCTGCAAAGGGCAGCTCCTTGCAGCGTGTGCTCTCGTTAGAAACACTTTGCTTACTCCCTGCTTTGCCTATAAAACTGACACCCCCCTGGCAACTTTCACACATCCTTGGGAAAAGGGTTTCGAGTATGTCAGTTGTGTAATACAGTAAAGATCATCTGAATGATCTATTAAGTGTAACCCTTGGGCATCAGTGCTGCTCAACATCAGCTGGCAATAAAGGTATATTTACAGCATGCCTTCAGGACAGCTGTTCTGGGAACATCCTGGAGATTTGCATAGACTGTTTTACAAGGCATTACCATGTACTTCAACTGAATGAGTGGCTGAGAATTCTTTTGACACCCATTAAAAGCCCTTAAGTCCAAATAGCACAGTGAAAGAGGTAAATAAAAAATACTTAAAATTTTAAAAAAAGTAATCCTTCAAATTCCAGTGTCTTAAAATACAAATGGTTAACTCATGAATGAATTGAATCTGTTTGTAAAATCATCAAGTTATTGTCCCTCTCCAACTTGAGCACCATCAGAGAAACAAAATAGCTGATGAGAAGAGCTTCATCTTACAAAAAAAGGTTTCTGTTGACAGTGCTCTTGATTTTATCATAATTCACATAATATCCAGTATATTTTCTTAAAGCCCTAGTCTTCCATGTAACTTACACGAATATTTCAGCTTTATGTATTTTGAGTAAATTAGTCCTCTCTGTGTTGGAAAAAATAACTGAAAACTTGAGCCAACTGCATCCTAACAGCTCAAAAAACACAAGAAGCAAATGTGAGTATTGAATTTCTTAGTTCATTTCTCACCTAGACTCAGGAAGTATTAACACTCTGTCATTGCACAGGTGATACTCACCTGCTAAGCAGAGCACTATCTCTCTCAAGGAGTGAATTAAAACGATGAGTTTGTGTCCCAAATCACAGAGGTGTGCTAGTTATTGAAATTTTCACACTTTAAAACCTCTCTGCGAGTGAAGAGTCAGCTGGCAAATGCTAGGGATAAATAATAACTACAGAAGTTAACTACACATCTCTGGTCCCAACCCAGCAACTACATGCAGACAACAAAAGACATAACTTATACCTAATAAAATAATAAACCTGGCCAGAAAGCAACTCAATCAACCCAAGCAATATTACCAAATATAATTGAGCCAGTCAATACAATGAAAGAAGAGGACCAAATTAATGAGGTGACTGCACGTACAGTGCCTTTGGGAATAAGTAATGATTTATTAAAGATCTGCTGAGACTTTTTTTGAAAGTGCTCTTTGGAGAAAAGTTGACTTTCAAAACAAGAAACCTGCTATGCCTCACATGTTTAAAATGGAAGAGGACTGGAAGTATAGTATGGAATATAGGGAGAATAGTTTCTGAACAGGATGGTTTTCACATTTTCCATGTGGTGTCTGTGGTTCTTTAAGTGTTTCTGCTATGTTATCTGGCAGTTGGATAAAATGCTGGAAGAAATATAGAGTATCTTTCCCTAATTTAACCTTATATACCCTTAAATTGAGGGCAAAATAAGAAAAGAAGGAGGGGGCACTTTTAACTCTAAAGTATTTTAAAGAATGGAGGGGTTGTGGAATTACTTTTTTTTTTTAAATAAGACAGCACATTTCAGGACTCTTGGTTTTATTTAATCAGTTCTTCAGTTAAGAGCCCCCAAGCTATTCTAAAAAACAGGATGATTCATCTATTTCCACCCAGTACAATTTTATACATCGTTAGAAAACTAAAACCTCGTAAAATCCTAAGCAGCCCTGAAGAACAGCTACTGCAGAGTGACATGTTGATTGCATCAGCCTAGAAGGGCTACTTCTGAGCAATGCAAGCTTTAGTAGCTCAGGGAAACTACCAGAGTGTCACAGAACATGTACGTAACATACCGGCATCAAGCACGTTCACTCAAACACAGCAAGACAGATGTATCCAGAATAACTGAAATCAAGGATGGTTCCACAACTTCCAATATTTATAAAATTTAAAGTGCTCTTGAGACCCTGTGTCCTGAGAAACACAGCAATTTCCCCTTCCCAAAATTAAGTGAAAACACCAACAAGAAGTGTGCTGTTGATGCCTTAAGCTGAATGTAACACTACATGCCACCTCATCACTGTGAACGTCATTCTCAACACACTCTTCAGAGCACCAGGCTACCTTCGGCACTCGCTCCTCATGTGGGGCAGGCAACCTGCACACAGACACAGAGGAACCTGCCAAGCGTTTCTGAGCTGGCTGATCTCCACCTTCCAACCCATACTAACAAAACTAACAAAATCTAGCATGGTAATTCTCATTTGCATCCATAGTACCTTTTAAATAGCTATGTTTAAAACAAAAAAAGCCTATTCAGACCGCAGCAAAGGGGAGTTGGAAGGCATGTGGCTTGCCCACAAAAACCAACAGGTTAGGACTGTCACAGAGACAAACTTTGCAGAACACCATTAAATGCCTTCTTAACCTTCCTCCTCCCTTTCAACAAACAAGCAGTGCCAAGCTGCTTTAAAAAAAAAAAAAAAAAAAGGCACTTTGCTTTATGGGCTACAAAGCACGTGCTATCCGACCAGCAGACACTTCCTGAGGCTCTCCTGCCACATCCCCGCTGCCAGTGAGGCTACGCTGAGTGCGAGTGTGCAGCTGAACAAGGAACTCAAAATTTGGCTACACGAGGTGGGCAAAACACCACAGCCAAATTGAAATGAGTGATGGCGACTACCAGTAAAGGCTGCGATTACAACACCTGCACAATGCTCGCTGTGCTAGTGGCACACTAACCAGGTCTGGGCACAGGGACACCAGCTATCTTATGTTCAGTTTCGAGATGCGCTGCGTGGGTAGGACCCAAGCTATCACACCTCCTAGAGCTAGGAAGGAGACAGCTTTATCTCACAGCCGAGGAATAACCACGCAATAATCCTGCTAGGGCTCCTCTCTCTCCCACAAAGCAGCAGCTCTCTTTCAGAAGCTCTTCCTGAAGCTGCACTGTCCATAGCAAGCTTTGGCACCGGACAACCCCGTGGCTTGGGTACAAGCAGCAGCTCTAAGACACACAGCACACAGAAATAAAAAACTCACACTCAAACAATACAACAAATACAATGTTTCAGAAATGCAGCACTTGAATAAACATCTTCCTAGCAAGTCTGACTCGGGAAAGCACTTTAAAAAGGGGCATAAATTACACCAGTCACTCTGTTCCCAATGTTATCGATGAGACCCAAACACATATTTAAGCATGCAGTTGCCTATTGCCTTCAAAAGTCTCCTGCTCCACAAAGGCAGCAGAGACACCCTAACACAGCATGAGCAGAACACTTATTAAAACCTCAATCACGTGAACTTTTGTGGACTTTCCTAAACAAATGCATCTCAGTGAATGAAGGCAGTGGTCTGGCTCAATTACGGTCAAGCAAAGCACAAGCATATGACACTGCACATTCAGGGTGTAAAGAGACACAAAGTTGCCTCGAAAACCATTTAACTCAAGAATACCATGGCCAGGGTATGAGCAGACTTCTACAGAACAATAAAACTGTACAAATTACTGATCCCACTCTCTGTAGAGACTAATTTTGGGAACAGGCCAGGAGTTGCAACATGCCTAAAGGTAGGAGCTTTAAACAGTAAATTATTTCATTTTCTCAGGCACTGAACACTGTCATGTACTTGACACACCAAGAGCAGCCTGGGGGAAGACACTGAAAATGTGATGTTGCCTGTTCTTTACCTGCCTCCCAATTCCAACTGATCTTCGTTTAGGCTGCCACAGTCAGAACACATGAGCCACCCCGTCTGCTGGTTGTAACGCCAGTGGCACATAAGGAAAGATATTGTCACTGGGCTAAACTCATTCCAGATCTAGCTGCAGGGAAGTTCCAGCAGTGCAGATACAGATGCCCAATTTCAAACCATGTCCCACTTCCTCAGTTTTCTTGGATTATGCTTACAGCAACAGAAACTGCACCGTAAAACTGTATTACAACTTTGGTACACTGCATTAGCATATTTATTGAAGGTCTATGCCAGTTTGATTTGGGGTTTCTTATAAGCATTTACTAACAGCTGTTTTAATTAGTATCTCATTGGTGTGTAGACAATGATGTGACACACACCAAGAAGCATTTTCTGCATAAAGCGACAATGTTACATGTACCATGATATAAACAGCTCTTCCCACCCTCACTACCACAGCTGAGGGCCAATGGACTGGCAGTGCATCACAGAAAGGCAATGCTGTATTTAACTCCTCTTACTTCAAGTTTTCAGGGCACCCTCAGGGAGGGGGAGGCACAGAAATGAGAGCCACAAGCAATCTCAGTAGCTCATTCTCTTCACCCTCAAAGCGTTAAAAGGAAAATACAATGTCAACATCAGCTCCTCCCTGCTGATGAAACTGGCTCCAGCGCATTTTACTTTCTGGCTCGGAGCCCTTACAAACCGTTACAAAAAGACAGAAGACAGACAGACAGCTCAATATATCGACCACTTCCAATAACTAATTTGGGACACGCTGGGTCATTTGTCCCTTCTACGAAATGCTGTAGCCTCTTGGTGGTGAATGAATCCTGATACCTGGGGGGCATTATTAAAAAAAAAAAAATAGAGGGGGCAGATAATAGCAGATTTGCATTTCGGAAAGAGCCAACGCTAGCATCACTACATATAAATAGTCCCCACTCTCTTCCTCCGGGAGACACCGATTACATCTGATACACTAAAATCGCCTCCACGACGCCGGTCGCTCAGTGCCCATCAGCGAGGACACCGACAGGCACTCCTCGCTGCCTGCCTCTCGCTCCTACCCCGGCGCTGACACACATGGAACCGCGGAGCGGGAGCCGGGCTGAGGAGCGGAGGGCGGGCTGGGGCTCCTGCTCATCCTCCCTGCCACGGCAACAGCTCGGGCTGCGTGCGCGCCTTCCCAGCCCAGGGACCGGCGGAGCATCACAACCAACCACGCCAAGAAGCCACCACAAGCTTTCAATTACATGTTTAAAAAAAATCCCGAGATTAAAACAAATATATATCGTTTCGTCTGAGTGACCTGATGGTATTGTCCAAAACGACCTTATCAGGGGGTGTTTTGTTGCAGCCGACACACACAAGCTGCGTGGACTCCGTGGGAGTCTCTCGATGCGGCCACAGCGGGGTCTGGCACGCAGGTACACGGCACGTTTCCGTGAAGCTGCGTTTCCTTGGTAGGGCAGGAGCCCCTCCAAGGCATCCCCACGGATTTTTCCAGCTCCCGCACCACCGCGTGCGCGGCCAAGCCCCGCCGCCAGAGCCCCCCTGCCGCCCCCGCCC